>JAVJIF010010071.1:0-193095 GCA_038442645.1 Agave tequilana
TAGTGGTACCACTTATGCTATCGTGGCATAAACCTAATCATTTACCTCAAGAAAGACAATCTAATTATATTCCACTTCTAGTTACTAGTTGTTTCTACCGAAAGGATTATATCAATTCATTTATAAAAATATGTGTTCTTAGACTTATTTCTTTTTCTCTAGATAGTGGTAAAATTGATTCCCTCATACAGGGGTTGAGATGACTAGCTCCCACCTCGAAATTGGGACCTCCCCTCTTCAGGGGCGGAAGTTTTTCTAAAATTTTTGTGGCTCATTGTTGACGTGTGCCACTGAAACAAGATCTTATTTAATCTTAAAATGAAGGCAAAGAAGATTACATTAGTTGGACAATTTTAATGGAGTTGTTAATCAATCTATCATTTTGCACTCTGGGCCCGAGTTACAGCAGGCTTCTGTCACATTTGACATTAATTTGATAATAATTCTAGAAATATTAATCAAAAAGTTAATTGTATATGCAAAAAGTATTGTCATTCATACTTCAAAAAAAAATCTTAATTTTCCAAGAAGCTGTTTGTTGATGAAGAATTGCATACTGTAGTGAAGATAGTCTAAATTTAATTGGCTCCTTTCTGTTTCAGGACACCTAGTGTTTATGTGCAAGAACACTTAGCAGAAAGGTACATAATTTTCATTTTGAGAGAAAACCTATGCCCATGTGTAAACTCCTATTTCTTGTTTGCAAGTACATGCATGATTAAACCTCAAACACCTTGTATCATTCAGTACTCATCGCAAGTCACAAGAAAGTGCTTAATATATTCTTTCGCTAATTTATTTTGTGACGAGTAAACTAAGATCCTAGCAAAAGTGAAAAACAAGAAGGAAAAAAGGAAAAATAAAAAAAAGAAAAAAAACAACAACCAACCAACCAACCAACCAAAGAAGTAAACTAACAGCATAATTGTTTTTTTTTTTTTTTTTGAAAGAACAGTATAATTGTCATACACAACCTTCTAATGTTTAGTTAATTTTTTTGCATATAATTGAAATGCTAAACAAGGGAAACATATTTTCAAAGAGCGCAACGTCTTAACCACATCATTGCCACACTTTCCGATTTTTATAAAAAGATGGAACATTATATTTATCTTATTCTTCCCTTACTTTTCAACCTGTAGAACCGATGATATGGTGTTACTTTCTCTTTTTTTCCTTTCCAGTAGAATTTAGTTTACTTTCTTTTATAGTCTCCCATTTACCCTAACACAGGAGATTGATTATAATCCATGCTGACAGCACGTTAGAAGAGCATGGATGAACATTGGACTTCAATAAACCTTCAGTATTTAGGGGTGACAAATTTGCGATATATGTAGATTGTAAGATGAACATGATGCACTACTATTTGTGTTCTCTCTTTGTCCTGGTTTATAGATAATAACCCAAGAAGTAATATTATTCTTTTAGGCTATATACATTGTGACCAGGTTATTGCTTGAGTTGTACATGTATTCTTATTAACTGGCCCTCCATTCCTGCTCATGATTTTCCATTTGTGTTTTATTTCCTGTTATCTTTCCCTTCCTCCTCTATTTTTTCCCCTCCTTCCAGATTGATATTTAGGCTTGCATTCCTAATTTATTTTGCAATGTGGTTCAAAAGACAGTTTAAAAGGGCAAGCAAAATTTTGACAGGAGCAGAAGCTTAAAGTCTTAAAGAATTTTGCTGCCATGTAATATTGAGCTCAATCAACACAGTCCATGGTATCTCACTGTCTTTTCACTTTCTTCTTCTTCTCCACACTACTATATAACCATAATGACCTACCTTCTTATATAAGAGAAGTGTCACAAAGATAACATACAAGATTAGTTTATATTCCACTAATATTCTATTAAAAATTCACATTTTGATGATCATTATATATACATATATCTAATAATACAATTCTGTTTTATCTGTGTCATTTATTGTAAAATTAAATTAACTGTAGGAAATTTATTTCGAATGCTTAAATTCAAAATGCTAGCTAATAGTTACCTAGAGCATATACAGATATCACTATTCCTAAATGTACGCTCATAATGACACATATTCTAATTATATGAACTTCATAAAGTTCTGCAGAGATGACTTAAGCAATTCTTGATTGTTGTATTGATAATCAAATTCTTCTGGACCCATCATTTAATGGAGTTAATCTCTATTCTATTTTGTGGAATAATGTGCACACCCCACTGAATATTGTCTGCTCAAGTTGGAAACTACATGCTGTACCATTTTACTCCATGCATTCTCACTATAAATATCTGACCCTCCCCTATAGAAATTGCGAGCAAAATAACAGATTCACATCCTCTTAAGCTGGTAATTTCCTTCTTGTTTTCTCCGCTTATATATTTTGAAGTCTCATTATCTATGCTCTTATATTTGCTGGTTCTGTTTTATCTGGGTCAGCTAGATAATCGAGAATGAGGTCAGTAGCTCTTTTCCTTGTTCTTACACTGGCCACCTACTGTGCAGCTGTGCACATGGTGGCCTTAGATATTCACAATGATGAACAGAAGAACCATCAGCATCAAGAGCAAAAGAGGTTATTAGAAGTGACTGGGAAGGCTAAGGGCACCCTTGAATATTCCGGTAGCACCATCAATAGCCACCATAACATACCCAGGAACCAATATGACCCTCGTACTGGCGGTACCAACCAGCAACCCCCCGAAGGAGATTATAATAACAATGGAAATGGAGGTGGTGGCACTAATAACTAATCAGTGTATTATTGCTGCCGTCACTTGTGTGGTTGAACATGCATTGCTATTGCATACTCCTGTTAAATGCTTGTAGCTGTATGCTAAAGAATTATTGCAGAATGCGTTCTGCATATAGCTAGTGAAAGCTTTCAATTTTTAATCATACGTGAAATTGAGCTCCAGTGTGTAATAAAAGTGTTCTGTTTGTATTGGGAGGAATGATATATTGTGCACAAAATAACATGTTTTCTTTTTCTTTTTCTTTTTTTTGGTGCACCCTTTAACTTGGAAATTGGCTATCCAAGAAAGACCAAAATTGGGTTTCTTCTTCTTCTTGTTTTTTTTTTTTTTCGTTTGGGTGCCTTTCCTGTCATAAATATGAGAATAAGGAGCCCATTAAGTGCATTTCCTAACCAAAAATGAAAATGTTAACTGTCACCATTTTTTTTCCTTTCTGGTCCACAATGCCCCCCAACACCCCCCCCCCCCCCCTCCCCCCCCCCGCGCACTTTCTCCTTTCACTGTTTTATGCTTCAAAAGCAGTGCATAGTGATTTCTGCAGTCGAATCCATGCTAGGGCCTATAGTATATTCAAACAACCTATTTCTTCAGTCAATGCCGACTTTTCTCAAGTGTTCAACAATTTCAGCAGGGAAAACTATGCATATTCAAGATACGTTACCTCTTGTTTCTTGTTAAATATGTGGTTATGGTAGTGATCGCAACATACAAACAATGATCATTAGTTGCTCTGTTTTGGAAGAAGTCCCCGTTGCCGGATCACTCACAGAAATGGTTGATGATATAAACATGTTTTGATCCAAGGGTCTAGTAGAGTCAAGCCTTTTGGTTTAAATTGTTGCTAAGCCTGTTTACTGTCTATCACTATCAGGTGAGTTAAACTTCTGAAATAAGCTTAATTATGACTGATGTTGAGGGCAGTGTAAATACTTAATCAGTATACAAACGAAATTTTGAAACATGGAAAATTTATGGATATTGACATGTATTTTTATCCTTTTCTTGTTAAACTAGATATGCCGCTAACAGCAAAAAGTTACAATCTAAGAAAAATCAGTCCTCTTGTGTGCATCAATTAAACAGTATTGATATGTTATGATGGGGATGTTGCTGTACCATGTACTTTGGGGTCGGTATTGTCAGCTTTGCTTAATTACTTCTTGTATTCCATCCTATCTACTCATACAATGTTTCATTGTAGACTTTTAGATTTTCTTCAAACATATAAATTCAATCAAACTTTGATATTAGGTCCAAGAAATGGATTACAGAAACTACTGTCTTCTAAACATAAATGAAGGATTTGTGAGCACTTAGCATAGACGTAACTTTTCTATGACTGATACATCTTATCTTTGTTTATCATGAGTATAAACTGAACAGTACACACTTAATTTATTGAATCTGTCCAGAATGGATGAGAATAATGGAGCAGTTTAGCCTATGTTTATGAATTCTAATCTTTATTTATTTATTTTTGGTTACAGGACCTTAAAAAAGTAGTGTGGAAAGAGGCTGAGGTCACCTTTGTTAGGATTTCGCCTTATTTTTCAAGAGGAGATGATGGTCCAAGAAAATCTAATTGAGTTGGAGAAGACGATAAGAAGATTCAAATCAAGGTGAAACAGTTTACTTTTCAGGCGATTGCGAGTTTACTTTTCAGGAGGAGTATGAATAAGATTCAATTCCTATTTAATGAAGATTTGTTTCTAAAGATTAAAAGGTGTAGAATCCTTATAGATCAAGGAGATCAACTCCTAATAAGATTAATCAAGATTGATCAAGCATCCAATGGTCAAGATCATCTCATAATCCAAATAGGATTTGTAATGTAAAATCCTATAAATAAAATTTGTAACCCAACATTGTAAATTGGAGCAGAAGATCAGAAAAAAGTTGTGATGAACAACAATGTAAGGCCCTAAAAAGTCAAGAAAGAGAGGAGAAAGGTGAATGTGCATAGAGAGAAAGTATACTCTTGTAATCTAGGCGTAAATTCAAGGGGAAGGTGAATACTCTTGTGTCATCAAGAGGAAGATTTGACCTTTTTGTATCAATTTTATTAATAAAACTCTCTCAAGTTCTCTCCCCGTGCACGTAAGTCAAGTTTGGGCTGAACCATATTAAACTGTATGTTCTTCTTCTTATATCTTTTAATGTTCATCTTGTGTGCTCGAGATAATCGATCTCATAGCGTGTTTGAGGTCATAGGTGGGGATCTCGTATTTCTTAACTATTAATATCATAGTAAGAATATACCTCGGTTATGCACGCAACAATTGGTATCAGAACATATTAATTTCGTTACAACAACCTTCTCTTTGTCAGACGTTGCAATAAAAATTGGTACAGTTATTTTCTTCCTGATACTATTGTCTCTGATTTTTTGCTTCTTTTCGATGAAATGCTTATCTTAGTGGAAATAACTTTTTACATAGTTGAAATGATATATAATTGTAAGAAATGTAACTTCTTTTTGGACTTGAATTTTGATAGAAACTTGGAAATCTCATATTTTGTCATACATGAGGCCCAAATTGAATTCAGATTATCCCCTTTGGAGAGACATCCTTAACACATGAAGGTTTCTTCTCTTCCTTCTCCTCACCTTATTACTAATGCTCTGCTATCATTACTATTTAGTTCTTTTTTACTGTACCAATTGTTTTATTCTTACGCCGTAAATAAGCGCATTCCACTTGGTTCTTCTTCCAGGTGTGACCTTGGATCTCCGCATTCCCCAAATTTTCCCTTCACCACTGCACAAAATTCCTCTTAGTGATCATTCCTTGATTGTACCACATCGGATTTCTCAAAATACACGTTACTATCTACAACACTTTCCAGCGCTATCCCTTATTGGCCAACAAATCTTGGATTTCCATTTCACCAATTGTACGCTGTCAAATATTCCTAAAAAATATTGCTTACGAAGAGATAGGGTGATCCATTTATTGAATCTTAATCGATGATATGTTGGCCCAAAGGCCCATCGCTCTAGTTTTAATGATGATTAACTCATGTAGTTATAATACTAATGATCTTGTGTTTAATTAGTCTCAGATATTTGATCAAGA
Organism: Agave tequilana; assembly: GCA_038442645.1. Classification (NCBI taxonomy): domain Eukaryota; kingdom Viridiplantae; phylum Streptophyta; class Magnoliopsida; order Asparagales; family Asparagaceae; genus Agave; species Agave tequilana. Next base: position 5,816 of record JAVJIF010010071.1, read on the forward strand.
TCTTAGTAGGTGATTAGCTTCAACAAGGTATTTTGGGAGCTAGCACACGTGGATTCAAGAGCTCGCGCGTCAAGATCGCATCTAGCACTCAGTTGGAGTCACTCTTTAGGTCGTGTTCGGATCGAGTCGTCTTGAAGATGAGGATCGTCAAAATGACTTCAGTTTATTTAGTTTGTGTTTTGATCTTGTGTAAAGATGGATAGTGTTGATATGCTCAAGTTCACATACAAACACAAGTTTCAATATGTTTGATTTTTAGTTTAACTGGTTTTGGATTTCATATAAAAACATAGATATATATCTTATATGTATGTTGGTTTCTATCCATATACAATATGCTTCAAAATTGTTTCAATATCATATTTTTGTATTTATACAAGTTTTGGAGAAAACGATTTTCCATTTCAAAGTTTGATTTTTGAAAAATACGATTTTTGTTCAAAGGCCAAATTTCAATATCATAAAAATAGTTCAAATAATTTGTAATATGTGTTGATTTTTGGTCACACATGTTTGGTATTCAATGATCTTATAAGAACTTATTTTGTGAAATTTTTGTGTATTTATGGGATTTTATTAAAGTTAAAAAGATCAAGTTTTAATCCCTATAATTTATTTGACCAGGCTTTCTGCCGGTCGACCGGACGGTCGACTGAGTCAGAAGTCGGTCGACCGGTCGGTCGACTGATGTGCACAAACGTGCACAGTCAGTTTTGGCTTGAGGGCCGGTCGACCGGACACCAGTTTTGGCTTGAGGGCCGGTCGACCGGGCAATTGACCGGTCAGAGAGCTCTGCTCTCTAGATCTGGCCTCGGTCGACCGGGCGGTCGACCGATAGGTCAAAGCCCAGGATCGGTCGACCGGCAGGCTGCAATGGTCAGAAATTTGACCGTTCTAGTTTTTGAGAGGGTTTATAAATAGCCCCCTCTTGAGCTGTTTTCAAGAAGAATTTTAAGACCAAAAATTCTCATCTTTACAAGTGTTTTAGCAACACGTTTTCAAAGAGTTTTTGGGCTAAAAGATTTATCTTTTATTTGTTTTTAAGGGTTGAAAAAATTAAAGAAAAATAGAATATTTGGGATATTGGTTTTGATCTTCATTTCTATCTTATTCTAGTTGTTTTCCCAAGTATTTTTCTTTCTGATTTATTTTTCAAACACCTTGTATTCTTACACTTGAGCTATCATCTCTATCATATCTATAAGATCTTGTTTTTGTGAGAAAATTGGTTTGTGGTCTATTGAGATCACCAAGGTTGTTTATGATCTTTGAGATCACTAAGATTGTAACTTTCTTTTTGCTTTGGCTTAGTGTCTATCCCTCTAAGTGTAGAGGTGGTTGTGTCTTTGGGTTTGTTGTATCCCTCTAAGTATAGAGGTGATTGTGGTGAAGTTTGGCTTTATGCCTATCCCTTTAGTGTGAGGTGATTGTGGTTGTTTGGCTTAGTGCCTTATCCCTCTTATGTGAGGTGATAGTGTTGTACCTTGCCTCTAGTGTAGAGGTTGTGTTGTTGGTGAAAACACCTAGAGGGGGGGTGAATAGGTGTAAGTGCTAATCTAGTGAACTAAATGCGCTAAATGTGGAAGCTTAAAAACTAATTGCAACACACTTAGTACAACACACAAGTGTAGCCGAATTCCCGTGAAGAGCTCTGGACTAACTCCTCTTGATTCCCCTAGATATGGGTTGAGGTGCTATATGAAGCTCTTGTGGTTAATTACAAGTGAGGCACATACAAACAAGCCAGCATATATTGGATATACAACAATATGAAAGATGCAAGGCAACACAAGCAATATGAATGATATGAATGAAGAATGATGCTTTGCACAAATATAAGAGAGAGTTAGAGAGACAATGGATCAAACGCAAACACAAAGATATGTTCCGAGGTTCGAGCCCCTAGCTCTACGTCCCCGCCTTCACCGAGAAGGATTTCTAATCCACTAACTTGTCCACCGAGGACTCCCACCGAGGGAACCTTCACCGAGAAGGATTTTTACAACAAGGGAGTACCGAACTCCTCTCTCAAACACCGCCTCACAACCGAGGGGTAGGCCCGTAGCCAAACAACCACAATCACCTCTACCGAAGAGGGATACAAACCACCAAGCTCCACCTCACACAAGAGGGAGCAAACACAAGTCTCCACCTCTACCAAAGAGGGAGCAAACCACAATCCTCAACCTCTACCAAAGAGAGAGCAACCCAATCAAAGCAAGGGTTTTTACAACAAGTGGTTCCAAAGATCACAAACTCTCTTTTTCCCACAAACAAATGATCCTAATAGAATAGGATAGAAGATATAGCTCAAGTGTGAAAATCAAGGTGTTTTGGAAATCAAATAACAAAGAAAAATCCTTAGGAAAACACTTGCAATATGATAGAAATGAAGATCTAAAGCAATATCCCAAAAACCTATTTTTCTTTGAATTTTTCAAACCCTTGAAAATAATAAAGATGAAATCTTTAAGCTCTTAAACACTTTTAAAAACTTGTTTTTAAAACCAGAGAATGGGAAAAAATTAGCTCAGAAAATCTTGGCCAAAATCCCAAAGAAATGGGGTTTATATAGGCCAAAACCAGAAACTAGCCTTTAGGCTGATCTGGCAGCCTGACAGGCTAGCGGTCGGCCGGCCGGCCGACCGCCAACGGTCAGAAATATGACCGTTGGGCAATCCGGTCGGCCGTCCGGCCGACCGCCCAGATATAGAGAGCAGAGCTCTCTGGTCCGGTCGACCGCTCGGTCGGCCGGCCCACTGTGCTGCCAGACGTGCACAGCTGTGTGCACGTCGGTCGACCGCAGGGTCGACCGGCCCTTGGTACGGTCGACCGTGCGGTCGGCCGACCTGGCCTGTCAGCCAGTTCTGGGACAGAAAAACATATTTCTAAAAATCCTTTAAGTCTTGTAAAAATACCCAAAATAGTTTTATCATTTTGCATTGATATATAAACATGTGATAAAAAGTTTAGCTCAAATATCAATCAATATGAACTATTTTTGTGTCTTAACATTTTTACCAAAAACCAAAACTTGTATTTTATCAAACTTAGATTTTTCAATACATGAATAAGATAGTCAAAATAAGTTTGTCTAAGAAGTTTAAGCATGCATGTATAGAAGGAATACATCTACTATACATATAAACCATTTAAACTTGTTTTGATCAACTATTCATGAAAACAAATATCGGTTAAACTAAAAACCGAAAAACCATATCCAAACATAAAACGTTTGTGTTGTGCACTTGAGCATATCAACTATACTAAGCTTTATACATGGATCTAAAACACACAAACCTAAACTAGGATACCTAAGTCTTCTTGATGATCTTCCATCTTCAAGCCGACTCGATCCCAAACGTGATCCACCGAGTGCAAAGGTATGATCTTGATGCTCGGGCACTGGAATCACAAAGTGAAAGCTTCCAAACTCCTCTTTTTGAAGCAATCACCAACTAATATCTTGTTACATGATCTGAAACTAAATCACAAGATTATTAGTAAACATAACTACATGAGTTAATCATCATCAAAACTAGAGAGGAAGGCCTCCGGGCCAACAGTTGGAGAGAGGAGTTGTGTACTCCTAATTTGTATTTGCCAAATCTTCAGTGGAGGTTCCCTGTATGGGAAGTCCTGTGTGGACGTATAATGGAAATCCTTTTGTGTGAAGGCGGGGACGTAGAGCAGTGGCTCGAACCTTGAAATATATCTTGGTGTTTGCAATTGATCCACTATCTCTAAACTCTCTCTCTTTTATTACTTGCATTGTTTCATATTGTTCATATTATACATATATACTTGGTATTGTTTGTGTGTGCCCATACTTGTGTTGAACCAAGAGAGCTTCAAATAGTACCTCAACTCTTATTTAGAGGAACCAAGAGGAGTTAGTCTAGAGCCCTTCACCGAAAATTCTGCTACACTCTTTGGTCACACTAAGTGTGTTGCATTTAGTTTTTAATTCCGCACCATTGTCATTAGATTAACCATACACCTATTCACCCCCACGTGTATTTTCAATTGGTATCAGAGCCTACGCTCCTGATATTAGGTTAACCACCTAGGAGTGAGATCTTGTTAGCTAATCTAGCATTTGCATTAGCACACTTATTTGTTTACACACACTCATGGATTACCTTGCCCCTCCCATGTTTGATGTTTCCAACATCAATATATGGAAGCTTAAGATGAGTATGTATCTCAAGACCCTAGGAATGCATGTGTACCTTGCCACTACCAAGAAACCCTCTTTTGTAATGACAAGCATATAGAGGCCAATGCACAAACCTTAGAGGCACTTAGGCGCATTCTTAACAAAGAATATTTATGTATAGTTTTTCATTGTGATTCCGTTTTTGCAGTGTGGAATACTTTGACCTCTCCCGCGCTACAAACGATGAATTATGTGGAGAATGAATCTAGTGGAGAAGAATCCGAACAAGCTTGCTACATAGTCCAAGGGAATGACTCCCTTGAGGTACATTCAGAAACTCAACTAGACGATTGTGCTAGTTCTTCGGGAGATGATTATATGGATGTTGATGCTTTAAATGAAGAACTATCTATTGTTTGTGAAAACTTGTTAGGAAAGTACAAAGTTTTAAAAAACAAAAATCTTAAAATAAAAGAAGAAAATAAGAATTTGTTTTCAAAACTTAATATGGCTTTGCAATAGAGAGATGATGCTTCAAATGAAAGGGACTGATTGAAATCCCAACTTGATCTTGCCTTAAATGAAAACAAAATTTTGAAAAATAAAAATGATTGTGATATTGTTTTAAAGAAAAATGAGACTTTGACTTCAAAACTTGAAATTGTTTTAAAGAGAACCAATCTTTGAAAAATAAAATTGCTTCAATTTCAAAAGAGCTAGATTTGGTTTCAAAGGAAAGCTCTTCTTTGAAAATAATTTTGATACTCATGTTTGTTATATTCCTATTGCTTCTTCTTCTAATAACAACATGTTGCGTGCTCTACTTCTTCTTCAAGTATTAATAATGATATATGTATGTTAAAAAAAGTATAGATTGTTTGGGCTCCACTTTGAGCCAATGTGCTATGAATCACAAGAAATTGGAATCCATGTTCGCAAGAAACATGCACCACATGTTCATGCACACCATACACGGCATACACAAGCTACTCATGCTCACACACATGGCACCATGTATGCTCATGTGTACACATGTACACATTGTGAACGTAAGGGACACCTTACAAAATTTTGTTATGATAGATTAAATACTTTGAATTTTGCAAATAAATTTGTTTGGGTTAGGAAAGGTGCTAACCCTCATGGACCCAATAGAGTATGGGTACCAAAAGTCACTCCTATTTTATTTGATGTAGGTGTGGGCTCTTGCTTGACGTGAGAGTATTGGTGCCTTGATGGTGGATGCGTTCCGAGCGAAATGGTGACAATTTTGGATGCATCACTTTCAAGGGGAGTTTGGTGGGAGGACCACCATGAATTGAAGATCTAGAGATTAGTCTTAATAGTTTTGGTAACTATCTCTAACTCCTTATTAGTTTACATGCTTTCATATTATTGATTTTTAGCATGTATTGGTTTTCATGTTTTTCATGATTATTATGTTAAATGTCATGATAATTTGACTTGTGATATACATATGTAGTATTTGAGATACACCCATGTTTATATGGACCATTACTTTTGTGTTCTCACTATTGTTTAACTACTATGAATATGCTAGTTCTAAGACATGTGCATTTATATAATGATCATATTGATTTTTGTTTATAAATTTGTACTTCATGATTTTGATTACATGTGTAGATGTAGTTTTCATTAAAACGTGTGTATATACTTATACAATTAGTGAGCCACAAATTGATTATTATATGTTTGTGCTATGTAGCTCATTTGTACTCATTAGATGTACTAGTATAGCCTAATTTTGATGATTTTTGTATTTTAACTTGTATTCCCTATTTTGTACATATTTTTCATAATAATGTGTTTAGATTCATGTATATATTAATTTTGTTTAAAACTTTAGTTATACATGTATACCCTTGAGTCACTTGCTTTTCATGCAAATTTTTATCATAGACTCATTTGTGTTTGGGATATGTATGTATACTTCTAGTTTAGACAAAACATACATATACATTGAAGTTTGTATTATTTTGATGAAATTTTTTTTCATATTTTATTCCTTACTTGAAGGATTTCGTACTAGTTTACAAGATTATCATAAAACTAGTTGCGTTATTCTTCATTTTGGTAGAGGTTTCAAATATGTTAAAACTATTTTCAAATCCTATTTTTGAAAATCCTTACCAACGCCAAATGGCGGTTGGATGGGCGACCATGCCTTGTATGCTTTAATTGAAAATCTATTTAAACATGTTCATGAAAGGAAGATAGCTATGAGATATACATGATTTTAATGAAAATTCTATTTTTTTTATACTCATATGTGTTTTCTATATATGTATGCTTCAAACTTAAAAAATATCAATTTCAATTGGTATTTCCATTTTCATACATATATATGATTTGATTGTGCTTGTTTTACAATATCTTTACATTGTTAAAGCACAAATTATGTTTATGCTAAGCTTGACTAATTTTTAATTTTAATTGGTATCTTTATGAGCTTATGCATTATTTTCAATTAGTATTTCAATTGCTAATCATTTCAATTGGTATTTCAATTGGTATCAAAATATACTTCATATTTTACCTTTCAATTGGTATCAAAAATCTACAAGATATTTCATTAGTATCAAAAACTTACAATGTTTCATTTTTAATTGGTATCAATATTTACTATTGGTATCTATATTTTCAACTGATATCTATTTTTTTAATTGGTATCTAAATTTTTTTTTTCAATTGGTATAATCTGTTGGTACTTTAAATTTTTTTTAAGTGGTACCAACTTTTATTTTGTCAACTACAATTTGATTTCATTGATATCACAATTTATTTTGTTGACTTTAAGAATTTTCATAATTTGTTTCAAAAGTAAATTCAAAATTTTTGATGTGTATTGCTTATATGTAAGGGGAGCTTAACATCTTCTCTCTATATAAGATTCATGTTGAGTGTATCTCACATTGAGGAGCTTGACATCTGTAGGGGAGCTTCATATCTCTACTTATACATTGTATGTTATGCTTTATGTGGTTAGGGTCTAGTCATCTCTTTTTATATAAATGCATGTATGCAGGGGGAGTTAACTTTACTTCTCTCATCTTCATAAATGTTATATCGCATATATAATCTTATTGTTTGATTTGTTTTCAACCCTTTGTTGATGAATTGACAAAATGGGGAGAAGTATTTTGAGAGTTTATATATGTATGTTTTATATCTCTATTTATGCATATATGTTTTATTTAGTTTATGCACACTTCATTGAATAATTTTATTATTATTGCTATGCATGAGTTAAGGGGGAGCTTCTATGAAGGTTAACTTTAATCCATGCATATATAACTCCATGAGTTTTGTCATCATCAAAAAGGGGAGATTGTTGGCCGAAAGGCCCATCGCTCTAGTTTTGATGATGATTAACTCATATAATTATAGCACTAATGATCTAGTATTTAATTAGTCTCAGATATTTGATCAAGATCTTAGTAGGTGATTAGCTTCAACAAAGAAGTTTTGGGAGCTAAGATTCAAGAGCACGTGCATCAATATCGCACTTAGCACTCGGTTGGAGTCAAGCTATTTGGATCGTATTTGGATCGAGTCTTCCTGAAGATGAGGATCGTTAAGAAGACTTCGCTTTGTTTAGTTTGTGCTTAGATCTTATGTAAAGATAGATAGTGTTGATATGCTCAACTTCACATACACACACAAGTTTCAATATGTTTGGTTTTTGGTTTAACCGGTTTTGGATTTCATATCAAAAACATAGATATATATCTTATATGTATATTGGATTCTATCCATATACAATATGCTTCAAAGTTGTTTCAATATCATGTTTTTGTATTTATACAAGTTTTAGAGAAAACGGTTTTCCAATTCAAAGTTTGGTTTTTAGAAAGTACGGTTTTTGTTTAAAGGCCAAATTTCAATATCACAAAAATAGTTCAAATAGTTTGTAATATGTGTTGATTTTTGGTCACACATGTTTGGTATTTAAAGATCTTATAAGAACTTATTTTTGTGAAATTTATGTGTATTTATGGGATTTTATTAAAGTTAAAAAGATCAAGTTTTAGTCCCTATAATTTGTTTGATCAGGCTTTCTGCCGGTCGACTGGACGGTCGACCGAGTCAGAATTCAGTCGACCAATCGGTCGACCGATGTGCACAAACGTGCACAGCCAGTTTTGACTTGAGGGCTGGTTGACCGGGCGGTCGACTGTCCAGAGAGCTCTGCTCTCTGGATCTGGCCCCGGTCGATCAGGCGCTCGACTGATAGGTCAAAGCCCAGGATTAGTCGACTGGGCGATCGACTGGCAAGCTGCAACGATCAGAAATTTGACCGTTGGTCGGTCGACCGACAGCAGCATCAGCTGCTGATTTGGCCTGTAACAGATAGTTTTTGAGAGGGTTTATAAATAGTCCCCTCTTGGGCTGTTTTCAAGAAGAATTTTAAGAGCAAAAATTCCCATCTTTACAAGTGTTTTAGTAACAAGTTTTCAAAGAGTTTTTGGGCTAAAAGATTTATCTTTTATTTATTTTCAAGGGTTGGAAAAATCAAAGAAAAATAGAGTATTTGGGATATTGGTTTTGATCTTCATTTCTATCTTATTCTACTTGTTTTCTCAAGTATTTTTCTTTGTGATTTGTTTTCCAAACACCTTGTATTCTCACACTTGAGCTATCATCTCTATCCTATTTATAGGATCTTGTTTTTGTGAAAAAATTGGTTTGTGGTCTATTGAGATCACCAAGGTTGTTTGTGGCCTTTGAGATCACCAAGATTGTAACTTTCTCTTTGCTTTGGCTTAGTACCTATCCCTCTAAGTGTAGAGGTGGTTGTGTCTTTGGGTTTGTTGGTATCCCTCTAAGTGTAGAGGTGATTGTGATAAAGTTCGGCTTTGTGCCTACCCCTCTAGTGTGAGGTGATTGTGGTTGTTTGCTTAGTGCCTTATCCCTCTTGTGTGAGGTGATAGTTGTTGTGCTTTGCCTCTAGTGTAGAGGTTTTGTTGTTGGAGAGAGGAGTCGTGTACTCCTAATTTGTATTTGTCAAATCCTCAGTGGAGGTTCCCTGTATGGGAAGTCCTATGTGGATGCATAGTGGAAATCCTTCTGTGTGAAGGCGGGGACGTAGAGCAGTGGCTCGAACCTCGAAACATATCTTGGTGTTTGCGATTGATCTACTATCTCTAAACTCTCTCTCTTTATACCTTGCATTGTTTCATATTATTCATATCATACATGTATGCTTGGTATTGTTTGTGTGTGCCCATGCTTGTGTAGAACCAAGAGTACTTCAACTCTTATTTAGAGGAATCAAGAGGAGTTAGTTCAGAGCTCTTCACCGGGAATTCGACTATACTCTTTGGTCACACTAAGTGTGTTGCATTTAGTTTTTAATTTCACATCATTTGTCATTAGATTAGCCATACACCTATTCACTCCCCCCCCCCCCCCCCCCCCCTAGGTGTAATTTCATGATATTCTCTGCATGTAATATCCTAAAGAAAATGATGTCAACAGATTTTTTTTTTTTTTAATAATGTGGTCAGTTCAGTATAATATCTGAGAGTAAAAGTATTTCCTTGTCTTTTAGGAGCATAAAAGCCATAAAGAATAAGGCAACAGCACCTACTGCACTGCTTGTTCTTATATAGTGTCAGTTAATAAACAGTCAAGAGTATCTGCGAAAAGGTGGTACTCACTGTTTACCATTTATAGTATCTCTGGAATCATACTGATACTAAAAGTTTGCTCTCCCAATAGATAGAAAACAGTCACTAGCAAGATAATGATTTAAAAACATATAAAACTTCTCTTGTCTCCTCCAGTTGCGCAAACCACTTGTAAATGGAAATGTGTCTAGTGATGATCCGCATCAGAGAGTAATAATGTTTTATGAACTTTTTGATTGCAAAGTAGTGAATGCCTATTGGTGAGCATAATGCCTCACTAAAGATCTTTTAATGGAGCAACCACATAAGTCTACTCAAAGAGACAATTATGTAAGCAGCATTAGATTTTATCATTAGCAAAAGGCCTAATTGGTAGGATTAATTCAGTGATGTCTGAAAAGAGAGAGATGTTGATCCTCCACCATGTTATTGCTAATTTGAATTGTTATCTGATGGGAGAAAACAACTACCATTCATGCACCTGACTTTGGTGCACTGGCCACAATTCTTGTTGCTAACCCACTACTTTCAGTCAAGTTAGTTCCCATATAAGTAGCAGCATCTTCTGCCTCCTTGAAGTTGCAAACCCTCAAGTGATACCTCTGCAAGTAAGAGTAGCTTCTTTAGATCTTCCCATTTTCTTTATCGGAAAACTTTTCTAATATTTATTTTCTTTTTTCCTTTTTGAAAAAAAAATTGGGCTGTTTACAAGGATCAAACATGAAGGCCTTAGCTTTACTTTTAGTCATATCCTTGGCCAGTATAGTTCGCAGACTAGACAGCTGATGGCTGTAGATGATAACCACAATATGTATATGGCATGTACACAACAGATTGAAGCAAGGAGATGAGAAGAGTATTAATGATCAGATAACAATCATCACAACATACCTCGAGAGGATTGGGGAAATGTTGGAGGAGACATCAATGACCAAAATTAGCAAAATATGCTTTCTACTTGCCAATATGTTGTATATAGTAGTTGTACATAGAGCCTTATATGAAGTAATTTTAAGTGTGTGAGTTAAAACTTTAAGGTATTTTAGGTACGTGTGATAAGACACAAGCATATCTGTATGAACCTTCAATATGCTTTCCATGTAATGGAAGTTTGTTCATCCATATGAATTATCAGTTCTATTCCAGTTTTCTTATCTTTTCATTCTTGGTTTTCTAGCTAAAAAAGAGGTGTGTTTGTTTGTGAATAATAAATAAATTCTAGTTAAAGATACTTGAGATTTTCCATCCCATTTCATGAACAACTTTTCGAAATTGGACTGTGTTTCAGGTACTTAAGAAAATATATCTAGACCATTCTCGTGTTCATATGTTCCCTCAAAATGTCCCTCAAAATGAAGTCCATGCCCCCAAAAACGTTGACACAAATTTCAGAATCTATTTACAAATTATCAGCATCACCGAAGATGTTATATATTCTAATCATGGTTCAAAGTCACGGTCTTTGCCGACAACTCAGCGGGCACTGAGACGCATCGGTCGCAGTGTTGCAGAACGGACTCAGCCAATACGTGTGAAACGCTACATAGAAACCTAAAAAAAAATCTGAAAAATCATGATAAATCTTTAAAAAATATATAAACATCAATATTTATGTATCGCATGTCCAAAGCATTCACTTAGCACACTAAACATAAAGAGAATGAATAAATACATGCGTCGTCGGTAGAAATATACCAAAGTACATGCATAATATAGTAAATTTCACAAAATACATTCATAAATACCTGCAAATATAGTCATTTTCACATTAAATTACAATGAAACACAAAATCATTAATGTAATTATCCCTGTGATAAGTAGAGAAATCAATTATAAAATTTTCATAGGAATAATAGTATAAATGTTGTTTTGATTCGATAGGCTGAGATGATTGGTTAGAAAATCCATCATCAGAGTAATATGACGGGCGGTTGTGTAATATAAACTCCATGATGATAATACTCAAAATCTCGATATTTAGCACTGCTAGTGGAAAATTGATCAATTTTATAATAATAATTTTCACATGTGCCGGTGCTAGAATATTCACAATGATCATTATGTCTCTATCGACTACGATCATAATATCCACCAATATTACTCGTAGATCTTTTAAGTTATGGTCTGTGATCATAGTCATATCTCGCATCATAATGTTGGCCTGATGTTAAACTCAAATCATGCATATGACCTTCAAGACTATGATAACTGATAGTTATGATTTTCACATATATATTATATTTTTTATACTATTTTTGTCACATTTAATTCTGCATGAGTAATTTTGTCTATGATTTTTGCAGATTTTAAAGTCAAGAGCAATTTTGTAGAAAAAACCCGAAAAGTGATGAAGAGAAGAGTTACAGTAAGGAAATCACTGATACAGAGACCCCGAGATGAACCCAAAGTATGAAGCTAGATCTACACATGAAGATAAAGCAGCCACCAAAATTTCAACTCCATTGGATGAAGTTAGAAGAAGGGTTGGCCGTCCTTGTGGCTAATTAGCCATTGACTAGTTAACTCTACTAACGTGCTTTTGCCAACTGTTTTCTGACTTCAAATCAGAGTTGTATTGATTTTCATAGTAGATTGGCCGAGAAATACAGCTGATTAGCTGTCACTTTTAGTCGATCGCTGATGCAATTTTGTCAGTTTCTTGATAAGATAAAAACTATATTATAGAAATCTTAAGTCAGATGATTAGGGTCTCATAGGTCTATATATATCGCCGTAAACTCTTGTATACATAGGAAGCTTTGGATCAAGCTTTGGGAGATTTCTACTTTTCAATAAACTTTAGATCTTAAGAAGAGATTTTTGAGTTTTTGGAGAAGGAGATCAGACGAGAAGAAATTGTTGGAGTTCAAGATCTAATGGGTTCTTTTTTTTCTTTCTTTTGGTTTATTGTTTTTATATACTTTCTTATTATAAACCATGATTTACAACTTCTTGATGAGCTAAACTTCTTCTTGTGAGGGTATAGATGTAGGCGTTTCTTATAAACATTATTCATGATTATTTGTGTTCTAGTTGTTCTTATACAAGCTTATGTTAAGTTCTTATTTATATGTTTATTGTCTATTAGTTGATGGCCACAATTAATTAAATAGTTAGGTTTTAGACTGATATGAGATAACCTAGCAGAGCATCTAGAAATAAGGATCGGATCTTTACATGTTGAGACAGATAAGAGATATATAAGGTGTGCAATCAAGATAGAAAAATCAAAGATCTTAGTACTTTTTTAGCTAGTCAATTCACTAGATCGATAAATTGTGGACTCTAGACTAAGAATAGAATTGATATTCCTCGATAGAGAATATTAATTAAAAAGATTTTTCGATTGGTAACTTAACTTGAATAAAGTTTCTAGCACAATCAACTAGAATAATATTAACTATAATTGCGAAAATCGCCTGCCTTAGCACTCATCTCATATTCAAAAATAACTCTTAGTTAGACATCTTTTACTTAGTTTAATTGTCCTTTAAAATCAATCCTTCAAAATAAGATTCAGGATACATTAGTCTGGTACTTAATTGCAATCCTTGTGGGTCGACACTCTGTTTCATCACTTTATTACTTGAACGATTGGTGCAGGTTCCAAATCTCAGATCAAGTTTTTGGCACTTTTGCCAGGGATTGTGTTATTAATATCATCATTATTTATATCTGATCTTAATTTGAAGTTTTATCATTAGAAACTGACATCTTGTTTTCTGTTATACAGGACACAAGAGACAAAACTCTAAAGGACAACAGATCACGGCCAATCAGCCGTCTGAATGGTCAGTCAGTCGAGATTCTATGGAATTTGGGTTGATCTTTCAGGAACTGATTCTTGCTGATTTATGCAATCTGAGAGTGTTGAACTATTACAACAAGATCTAGAGATCGAGAGAACCTACATATGCTTGTTAAAGGAGAAAAAAGATCGTAAAGCGGGCATGGCGAACACCGAAGAAAAGAAGGCACTGCGGGACTACGATGTCCCATCCGTCACTGCAGCAACATTAAGCATCTGAAAGCCAACATTTCAAGCTAATAACTTTGAACTCAAGATGGAAGTGATTCAATCGGTGTAGAACACATGCCAACTTGGAGGCTTACTCAATGACGATCCAAACAAGCACATTGCCAGTTTCTTGGATATATGCAATACGCAGAAGCATAGTGGCATGTCAACTGAGATGATAAGTCTGATGTTATTCCCTTTCTCACTTAAAGATAAGGAAAAAATTTGGTTCTATTCACTGCCACCAGATTCAATCTCAACATGAGACGAGATGGCATGAAAAATCTTGGCCAAGTACTTTTCATCATCCAGGCAGCCAAACTGCGGAACGATATGATTTCCTTTGCCCAATTCGATAACACATCCATCTATAAAGCTTAGAAGTGATATAAGGGGCTTGTTAGGAAGGTACCTAATCATGGACTTCCTCCATGGCTGAAAATCTGATTCTTCTACAACGTATTCAGCCACAATACAAAGATGACCATAGATGCAGCCGCTAGTGGAGCATTGATGAGAAAGGACAAAGATGAGGCTCATGAGCTACTAGAAGAGATGGCCTCAAACAACTTCCAATGGCAATCGGGGAGGGTAACACTGAAGAAGATCACGGGTGTATACGAACTAGATGCTTTATCCACAATTCAAGTCCAACTTGCTTTAATCACAAATCAATTAGGAGCCGCCAATGTAAGTTCAATTCAAACACCAATCCCAACTTGCAATTCATGCGGAGGAGGTCATACAAACAATGATGGTCAAGATGGCAACACTTTTGTGTTCGCTCAAAACGAACATGCAAACTACATTAACAACTCCCAACGATCTAACAATCCTAACTCCAATACATACAACTCCGGATAGCAAAACCACCCAAATCTTTCTTGGGGAAACAACAACAATGTCATGATGCCTAACAACTTTCAGCAACAGTAACGCCAACCACAATCGGAGAAGAAATCAGATTTAGATGAAGCAGTGGCACAACTTTCGGCAAGCACAACAGCTTTTTTGACGAACACAGATCAAAACCTCAAGAACCAAGCTGCAGTCATACACAATCTTGAAGTACAAATGGGCCAGATTGCTAGCTTACTCTCCAATAAACTCCAGAGATCATTACCAAGCAACACCAAGAAGAATCCAAAAGAGCAAGTACACGCGATCACTTTGAGGAGTAGAAAGCAATTGGAGCAGACACAGTAGAAACAGAGGACCCAAAAAGAGGAGAGGAAAAGGATATAGACAAACAGAGAAACATGGACGATAGCAGAGACCAAGAGACGGCTGATCTGATCAGCCATCAGGATAGCTAATCAACCGTCATACAATCGATTCAGAGCTTGACCAAAGCCTGCAGAGAAGACCCCTGTGAAGCTATATGTTCCCCCACTGCCATTTTCCCAGAGGCTAAAAAAAGACAAGATAGATAGCAATTTTTCTAATTTTTAGATATTTTTAAGAAATTGCATATTAATATCATTTTTGTAGATGCTTTTGAACAAATTTCGAAGTATGCAAAGTTCTTGAAGGATATCTTGTCTAAACGGAGGACAAGAAATGAGCACGAGACGATCACTGTGAATAAGGAGTGCAATATTGCACAACTGTCTCCTAAACTGAAAGATCTAGGGTGTTTCTCTATACATTGCACTAATAGAAATCTTACATTTGATAATGTTTTATGTGATCTTGGTGCAAGTATTAATTTGATGTCTCTCTCAATTTTCAGGACATTGGGTTTAGGAGAGCCGAAATAGAGTATCATTTCACTCCAATTGGCGGATAGATCAATCAAGTATCCTTTGGGTGTTATTGAAGATTGCTTGTGAATTGAAGATATGCTTGTGAATTGACAAGTTCTACTTCCCCGCTGATTTCATCATTTTAGTCAGGGAGGAAGAGCGCAACATACCTCTCATCTTAGGCCGACCTTTCCTAGTCACAGAAAGAACCTTAATTGATGCGGAACAAGGAAGCTAATTACCAGGTTCAAGATGAGCAAGCAACCTTCAATGTTTTTAAAGCCATGAAACAACCATCCGATGTTAAGTCATGATTCAAAATTGACTTCATCGACGAATTAGAGACCGTGAAAAGCAAGAAAAAGCCTCTAAAGTTGCCTATTCAACCCAAGCCCACCAAATCAGAAGCACAAAAGTTGAGAAGCTTGGTTACTATTTGAAAGTTGCACCACCGAATCGGATATGAAAGAAAATCGAAAAGCCTTCAAAGAATCCCTCGAGGTTGACACCTCAATACATGAGCCTCTATGAAGAATTTAGAGAAAGTCTAGTTAATGACTATAACTTAAAACGCTTCTTAGGAGGCAACCCAAGTTTTCTAACCTCTCTTTTTTAATTTTTTAGGATTTATTTTATCATTTTCCTATTGTATTTTCTTTGCTCTGAGAAAGGTACCCCGCACAGAATAAAATATGAAAACAGACATGCAGGATGAACCACAAAGATGGAGGAAACATGTCAGCTAAAACTCAAGATCATCAGAGCTAGGAGGTCGGCTGCGCAGCTGACCTACCAGCTACGTGACCTGCAAATTTTAAAACCAAATTCTGAAGGGTGATTTCATTCCAAAAACTTAATTTTTATGATTTTCTGTGATTTAAAAATGTTTAGCCAAAACTCAAGACCATCAGAGCTAGGAGGTTGGCTACGTGACCAACAAATTTTAAAACCAAAGTTTGAAATTTTGCCCGGGTGATTTCTTTCCAAAGACTTAATATTTATGATTTTCTGTGATTAGAAATGTTCAATTAGTCATTGGGGATGAGATTTATTTTTGATTTATATGGGTTACTAATTCATCTTGCTTTGCATGAGGACATGCTAAGTTTTAGGTATGGGAGAGGGGTTTAGGATATTTTTTTCCTTTTATTTTACTTTTCCTTTATTTTAGGTTAGAATTTTTTATTTCTTTTCTTTTTAGGATTTTTCTATCTTTTCCTTTTCTTTTACTAACTTAAAAAAATTAATAAGCTTATCTAGTGTTTAAGAGATTTAGTGACCATATAGTTTGAATTGGATAGGGATATCAATTTGATAAGTTTCTTAATTCTTTGAGAAGAGACGAAAAATCTGAAAATTGAATGCCATCTAGAATTTGTCTGCGTGATTATGCATCTTATCCATACTTACACATTGGTTTAAGTTTGGGATGATGTGGATTACTTAATATTTAAAAAAATAATATATATAAAAGAACTTAAATATTGATTAGCTCGATACTTTGGCCTCAAGAAGCCTTGATATTAACACGAAAGATAGTTAGGTAAGTTGAAAAAAAGAGTTATATGTATTAACAAGTCTAATGATCAATTAGTCAGGTATCTTGGCCTCAAGATGCCTTGATATTTACACGAAAGAGAATTGGATGAGTTATATATATGGAAAAAGAAAAAAAAGTGCTTAAGGAATGAAGTAGTAATACTCTGAAACTTCTATATTGTGAAAATATATTTAAGTATGAAAGTTTGAATAAAAAATCTCAAGTCAAGAGCTATCACACATTCACAAAAATGCATAGGATCAAAAAACTTAGAAAGGATGGTGGGATGTATTAGGATTTGAAATTTCTTATAATATACTGAACTTGAAAAAATTACTTGTGAAAACTATTGATCTTATTTACTAGTGATGCTTGTTGAATAAAAATATTTTTCTTTTTCTTTCTTCTTATTTTTCTCTTTATATTTTTCAATTATCCTTATTTTTCTTTATCCTTATTTCTTAATCTTTCTATATCTTTTATTTGAATTTTTGTGGTATATTCATTACAAACTCTCACGAGACAACTGAAATCACCTAGAGGGGGGGTGAATAGGTGATAATACTAATCAATGCACAAATTAAAAAGTTGTGATGCAACGATCACTCAAAACAAGACTAGAAGCCGAATACCCCGTGAAGGGCTCTGAACTCCTTCCTCGTAATTCTTCTAGATAAGAGTTTGAGGTGCGTATTGCAATCTTGTTGTATGAGTATTGATCGACAATGAATATGAAACAAGTAAATATTGCAATAAATATAAAGCAAGGAATTAAAGCAAGTAAACCAATCGCAAACACAGAGAATTTTTCCGAGGTTCGAGCACCCAGCTCTACGTCCCCGCCTTCACCCAGATTTCTAACCACTATAACTTCACAAAGAGTTACAAACCACACCGGAGTACCCAACTCCTCAATCACAAATACAAGTATCTCTTGGTGATCAAAAGACCACAAACCCTCTTTTGAAAAATCTTTTTCCCTTACAAAAACCTTATAGAACAATGTGTAGGATTGAAGCTCAAGTATTGTAAGTGAAAAAGAAAATGATTTTGTAGAGAGTTTTAAATCAAAAACTTCAGAAAAGAGAGAGATTTTACAGCACAAAAACAGAGAATGAAAACTTCTTTTGAGAGCTTTAAACTTGAATATTTTTGCAAATGCTTGTTGTGAAAACCTTAACCCTAATCAACCCTATTTATAGGATAGAGCTAGGGATTAAAGAGTAAACTAATACAATAAGTAATTAGGAAATATTTGACCCAGAAACCAGCCCCTAAACTCGTTTAGAGACAAAATAAACAATTTAAAATGTGTTTTTAAAATATAGCCGTTAAGGCTGAAATACAGCCTCGGTCGACCGGCCGTCGACCGGGTTTTCAAAAAATAAAGTCGTTGCGGCCTACGGTCGACCGAAACAAACAGAGAGTTGATGACTTTCAGTCGGCCGAAGGTCGGTCGACCGAAATGGGTTCCGGTCGACCGCCCGGTCAACCGGGAAACGTGCACACATGCACGCACCCAACGGTCAGAATCCCGATCGACCGGTCGGTCGACTGATCTGACCTGAAACAGAGCCGGTCGACCGCAGCAGGCCAAAAGCTGAATTTTGGAAAAGGTTTTGAAGAGATTTGATAGTTTTCAAAATATTTTTGATTAAGACTAGGTATAATAAATAAAATGAAGTTTGTGAGTGATAAAATATATTTAAAAATATTTTGTATATATATATAGGAGAAATTTCTTTTAGATAAGACATGTGCACAAAAATTAGTGTGTAGGGAATTTGAGCTTCAAACCTATTCACTATTCTTTAACAAACTATAAAAACTAAAAACAAAACTAATGAAGTCTCTGAGCCAAAATGAAGTCCTGAGCCATGCAATGCCATGCTAGAGCCTTCTCTTCTATGAACACTTCCTCTTGTGCCATTTGCCCTATTATCACCATAATCTTTGAAAACCTTGCAATAGCTAAGCAATGACCATCATAAATGGTACTATCCTGAAACTCATCTTAAACAAACTTATTAGTACCATATAGCTTCTATGTGTTTGTTATCATCAAAATTTAAACAAATGGAGAGTGTAACCTTTTGGGCCAACAATCTCCCCCTTTTTGATGATGACAAAACATATAGGCTATATCAACAAGATATAAAAAAAGCTCTCCTCAAATTATGCTATATTAAACAAGTAAAAGCAATTTGAATTGCAAAAATCATATCATACTCATATTTCTCCCCATTTTGTCATACATCAAAAAGGGATAAATAAACAAGAAAAACATTTTTATTCAATAACACAAACATTAAGTTCACCACATATAAAGGAAAATCTATTAAAATCAAGTGGTTTAGTGAAAATATCGGCAAGTTGCAAATCCGAAGAAACATAATCAATCTCTATGTCACCTTTCTCAAAATGATCTCTAAGAAAGTGATATCTAATCTCAATGTGCTTGGTCTTACTATATTATTTGCATTCTTAGTCATATGAATAGTACTAGTATTATCACAAAATATTTTTATATGGTCATAATGCAAATCATAATCAAGGAGAGTATGTTTCATCCAAAGGACTTATGCACAACAAGCCCCCGCCGCAACATACTCCGCCTCGGCGGTTGAGAGGGCTACCGAATTTTATTTCTTAGAGGACCATGAAACAAGACAATTACCAAGAAATTGACATGTTCCACTAGTACTCTTTCTATCCACTTTATAACCCGCATAGTCGGCATCCGAAAAACTCGTCATTGAAAAATCTCCGATTTTCGGATACCAAAGACCCATTCCGATAGTGCCCTTAATATAACGAATGATGCGTTTTACCGCAATAAGATGAGACTCTTTAGGACACGATTGGAATCTAGCACAAAGGCACACACTAAACATGAAATCCGGCCTACTAGCCGTTAAATACAACAAACTACCAATCATGCTTCTATATAACTTAATATCAACACATTACCTTGGTCATCCTTATCAAGCTTGGTGGTAGTTGTCATGGGAGTGTTGCAAATTTTTGAACCTTCAAGTCCAAATTTCTTTATGAGTTCCTTTGAGTACTTGGCTTGACATATAAATATCCCATCCCGTATTTGCTTGATTTGGAGTCCAAGAAAGAAATTTAATTCACCCATTAAGGACATCTCGAATTCACGTTGCATACACTTTTCAAACTCCTTGCAAAGAAACTCATTAGTAGAACCAAAAATTATATCATCAACATAAATTTGCACTATAAGAATGTCATTATCAACATGCTTAGTAAATAATGTTGTGTCTACTTTTCCTTTAACAAATCATTTGAAAGAAGAAAACTAGAAAGCCTTTCATACCAAGCTCTAGGAGCTTGCTTTAAACCATACAAAGCTTTATCAAGTTTGAAAACATAATTAGGATGAACATGATCTACAAAACCGGGAGGTTGTTCAACATAAACTTCTTCATTAATAAAGCCATTTAAAAATGCACTTTTTACATCCATTTGAAAAAGTTTAAAGTTTTTAAAAGATGCAAAAGCTAGTGTAATCCGTATGGCTTCAAGCCGTGCTACGGGTGCAAAGGTCTCCTCAAAGTCGATTCCTTCAACTTGAGTATAACCTTGGGCCACTAACCTAGCCTTATTCCTAATAACATTTCCTGACTCATCCATCTTATTCCTAAAAATTCACTTAGTACCAATTATTGGTCTATCGTGGGGTCTAGGAACAAGGTACCAAACTTGGTTGCGCTCAAATTGATTGAGCTCTTCTTGCATTGCTAGCAACCAATATGAGTCACCCTCGGCTTCGAGGATGTTTTTGGTTCAAAATGAGAAATGAATGCAAAGTTACCACACAATTCATGGAGTTTAGAGCGAGTTGTTACCCCTTTAGATACATCACCTAAGATGAGATCCTTGGGATGATTTGTAGCGAATCTCCAATCTTTAGGAAGTGGTAGAGAGTTTTCCACTTCATCCTTTTGGACTTCACCAATGGGTTCTTGCTTTTCTTCTTGAACGGGTGAGTCCTTCAAGGATAGTTTCTCCATGTCCTCCCCTAAAGAGTCAAACTCTACAACATGCTCAACAATAGAATTAGATTCTTCAAATTTAACATGCATGGATTCTTCAATAGTAAGAGTGGATTTATTGAATACTCTATAAGCTTTGCTAGTACTAGAATATCCAACAAATATAGCTTCATAGGCCTTAGCATCAAATTTACCCAAGTTATCTTTAGTATTCAAAACAAAACACTTGCATCCAAAAACTTTAAAGTATGAAACATTAGGTTTCCTTAAATTATAAATTTAAAAAGATGTCTTGAAAGTATTTTTACATAAGTAAATACGGTTTGATATGTAGCATGCGGTGTTTACGGCCTCGGCCCATAAATATTGAGGGAGGCCATATTCACTTATCATAGTCCTATCCATTTCTTGAAGAGTTTTATTCTTCCTTTCTACTACTCCATTTTGTTGTGGAGTTCTAGGACATGACATTTCATGCTTAATTCCCTTTTCATCACAATAAGTCATGAAGAGTTGGTTAACAAACTCACCACCTCTATCACTTCTTATTTTCAAAATCGAAAAACTTTTTTCTTTTTCAACCTTTTTCGAAAAATCTTAAAATGCGAAAAAGTTTGATCTTTGTGTTCCAAAAAGAAAACCCAAGTGAACCGGGAAAATCATCAACTAAAATAAAAACATATCTACTTCCATTCAAGCTTTTAGTTTTAGTTGGTCCAAAAAGATCCATGTGAATTAATTCTAATGGCCTAGTTGACATGATATCCTTGATTGGTTTGAAGGAAGACTTGGTTTGTTTCTCAAGTTGGCACGCACTACAAATGCGGTCTTTCTCAAACTTCAAGTAAGGAATACCCTTCACCAATTCCTTAGAATTAATTTTAGCAAGATGATCAAAAAATGCTTGTCCTAATCTTCTATGTCAAAGCCATGAAATCTCATCAAAAGCATTCAAGCATTTAGTCGAACAATCCAAATTAAGCATGTCAATGATATAGACATTATTATCACGAAAACCGGTGAGAATACAATCATTGGTTTTACAATCAAAAATTTTGCAAGAAGAATCATCAAACACAACTTTAAGACCACGATCACAAAGTTGACTTATACTAAGCAAGTTGTGTTTAAGTCCATCAATAAGAACAACATTTTCTATTAAAGGAGATGCACCAATTTGACTGTTACCTATACTGATGATGGTGCCCTTGGAGTCATCTCCGAAGGTGACGGTGCCACCTTCAACGTACCTTGATAGGGTTGTGAAGTTGTTGATATCCCATGTCATATGCCTTGAACAACCACTATCAAGGTACCACCGCTCCTTACGTCTTGGAGCCTTGGTGTGTACCTACATCAAATAATTTAGGACTTGATTTTGGTACCCATATTTTCTTGGGTCCTAAAGTGTTAGTGTCATGAATCCACACAAGATTATTTGTCCTATTTATTTTATCATAGCAAAATTTAGCTAAATAGTCATTCCGACCACAATAAGTACATCTATAAACTCTTCCATATTTAAATGCATAATGAGTTTGTGGCTTATGAACATGTGTTTTGTGAGTATGAGTATTTTTAGCATGAGTGTTATGTGAAGTGTTGACATGATGAGCATGAGAATTTTTAGCATGGGTTGTTTTATCATTCTTAACATGTGAAGTGTGCTTCTTTGAAAACATTTCCTCTAATTTCTTAGTATTAAAAGCACAATCTTTTAAAACATTTTCAAAATCATTGATTTTAGCTTTTAACAAGGATAATTCATTTTCATCAATTTTTGAAAATTTAGCTTTACAAGCAACTTTATAAGCATCAAATTCTCTTTTAGTTGAAATAAGATTAGAAGAAATTTCTTCCTTTTCTTTTAAAATAATTGCAAGTTGATTTTTAAGCAACTCAATTTCCTTTTCATTTAGAACACTCTACCTTTTTATCATCATAACTTTCTGAAAGTTCAATAAAAGCATCATCTAGCATTTCTCTACTTATTTCATTTTCAACATCAAGTGGCTGAGAAGTTACCTTGGGTGTGTTTGTCATGAAACACATATTTGCCGTATCGACCTCATCTTCGGATTCACTTTCCGAATCCCATGTAGCTTTGTATGCCTTCTTTTCAACCGGCTTCTTTTGCTTCAAGGAGGAGATCATCTTTTTCTTGAAATCGGGGCAATCGGCCATGATGTGACCGGGTTTTCGACAGTTGTAGCATATGATCCTTTTCTCCTCTTTCCCTTCCATTTGTCTTCTATAATTGAGCTTATTCCTATGGTATATTCTTTTTGCATTTCTTACAAAGAGAGATAGCTTTTCATCATCTTCTTCATCTTCTTCGTCATCATAGTTGGAAGAGGAAGACTTGAAAGCTATGGACTTCTTCTTTTGAGGTACCGCTTCTTCTCTTGCCTTCTTCTCCATCTCATGTTTCTTAAGGTTTCCAATAAGACTTACGAGATCCATCTCATCTTTATCATTCAACTCCTTTAAGGTGGTAGCCTTGATCTCCCATGACGAAGGAAGAGCTCGAATCACTTTGCGCACCTTTTGGTCGTTGCTTATATCATCACCTAGAGAAGAAAGAGCATTAGTAATCTTGGTAAACTTGGTAATCATAGTATCAATAGACTCATCTTCAAGCATTTTAAAACTTTCATAATTGGAACGCAAGAGATCTATTTTAGCTCTCTTGACTTGTGATGTCCCCTCATGAGTGACCAATAAGTGTTGCCAAATCTCATAGGCGGATTAGCAATGTATAACCCGTGTTAGATCATCCTCATTCAAGGCGGTGAGAAGGGAATTTTGAGCCTTAGAATTAGCCTCATATTCCTTGGAGGTAAACTCGGACCAAGTGCTCTCCTCACTTTCGGGTCTACTATAAGGTTTGGTTAAGGATTTAGCAACTAAACTACCTAGAGATTGTAGAAAGATAGTCATCCTAACTTTTCAAATAGGGAAATTGAGTCCATCAAATTTAGGAGGGGTCTTAATGTTGTCGACCATTTTTACTAGTGTATGAATGAGAGAATGTAAATAGTGATTAGCAAATTTTAGGATCTCTCTAAGGATGTTAAGCCAAAAACTAGAGTCCTAACTCTGATACCAATTGAAATCACCTAGAGGGGGGTGAATAGGTGATAATGCTAATCAATGCACAAATTAAAAAGTTGTGATGCAACGATCACCCAAAACAAGACTAGAAGCCGAATACCCCGTGAAGGGCTCTGAACTCCTTCCTCGTGATTCCTCTAGATAAGAGTTTGAGGTGCGTATTGCAATCTTGTTGCATGAGTATTGATCGACAATATGAATATGAAACAAGTAAATATTGCAATAAATATAAAGCAAGGAATTAAAGCAAGTAAACCAATCGCAAACACAGAGAATTTTTTCGAGGTTCGAGCACCCAGCTCTACGTCCCCGCCTTCACCCAGAAGAATTTCTAACCACTATAACTTCACAAAAAGTTACAACCACACCGGAGTACCCAACTCCTCAATCACAAATACAAGTATCTCTTGGTGATCAAAAGACCACAAACCCTCTTTTGAAAAATCTTTTCCCTTAGAAAAACCTTATAGAACAATGTGTAGGATTGAAGCTCAAGTATTGTAAGTGAAAAAGAAAATGATTTTGTAGAGAGTTTTGAATCAAAAACTTCAGAAAAGAGAGAGATTTTGCAGCACAAAAATAGAGAATGAAAACTTCTTTTGAGAGCTTTAAACTTGAATATTTTTGCAAATGCTTGTTGTGAAAACCTTAACCCTAATCAACCCTATTTATAAGATAGAGGTAGGGATTAAAGAGTAAACTAATACAATAAGTAATTAGGAAATATTTGACCCAGAAACCAGCCCCTAAACTCGTTTAGAGACAAAATAAACAATTTAAAACGTGTTTTAAAATATAGCCGTTAAGGCTGAAATACAGCCTCGGTCGACCGGCCGATCGACCGGGTTTTCAAAAATAAAGCCGTTGCGGCCCACAGTCGACCGCCCGGTCGACCGAAACAAACAGAGAGTTGATGACTTTTAGTCGGCCGAAGGTCGGTCGACTGAAATGGGGTCCGGTCGACCGCACGGTCGACCGGGAAACGTGCACACATGCACGCACCCAACGGTCAGAATCCCGGTCGACCGGTCGATCGACCGATCTGACCTGAAACAGAGCCGGTCGACCGTCCGGTCGACCGCAGCAGGCCAAAAGCTGAATTTTGGAAAAGGTTTTGAAGAGATTTTGATAGTTTTCAAAATATTTTTGGTTAAGACTAGGTATAATAAATAAAATGAAGTTTGTAAGTGATAAAATATATTTAAAAATATTTTGTGTATATATATATATAGGAGAAATTTCTTTTAGATAAGACATGTGCACAAAAACTAGTGTGTAGGGAATTTGAGCTTCAAACCTATTCACTATTATTTAACAAACTATAAAAACTAAAATAAAACTAATGAAGTCTCTGAGCCAAAATGAAGTCCTGAGCCATGCAATGCCATGCTAGAGCCTTCTCTTCTATGAACACTTCCTCTTGTGCCATTTGCCCTATTATCACCATAATCTTTGAAAACCTTGCAATAGCTAAGCAATGACCATCATAAATGGTACTATCCTAAAACTCATCTTAAACAAACTTATTAGTACCATATAGCTTCTATGTGTTTTGTTATCATCAAATTTAAACAAATGAAGAGTGTAACCTTTTGGGCCAACAACAATACTTGTCCGGTAGGGTGACCTAGGGTTTAACAGCTTATTATTGCACGTGCTAAGTGCAACCGTGATTCCTACGAAAGTGAGTTAGATTTTTATTTTTGTTTTAAGATTTTAGATTTTTTCTTTTTAGATTAGAGTTTTGCTCAAGGACTAACAAAAGTTAGGTAAGAGGGTGCGATAATTATGATTCACATATATTTTATATCCTTTTTTTACCTATATTTGTAGTATTTTATTCTGCATGGGTAGTTTTGTCTATAATTTTTGCAGATTTTAAGTGAAGAGCAATTTTGAAGAAAAATTCGAAAAGTGATGAGGAGAAGAGTTACAGCAAGAAAGTCACTAACACAGAGACCCAGAGATGAATCCAGAGCATGAGCTGGATCTATACATGAAGATAAAACAACCACCAAAATTTATGCTCCATCGGTTGTAGTCAGACGGTGGATTGGCCGTCCTAATGGTTAAATAGTCGTTGACTAGTCAACTCTACTGATACACTTTTGCCAGCTATTTTCTGACTTCAAATCAGAGTTGTACTGATTTTAATGGCGGACTGGCTGAGAAACACGGCCGATTAGCTGTCACTTTTAGTCGATTGCTGATGCAATTTTGTCATTTTCTGATAAGATTAAAACTGTATTTTATAAATCCTACGTCGGTTGATTAGGGTCTTGGAGGTCTATATATATCGCTGTAATCTCTTGTATACATAGGAAGCTTTGCATCAAGCTTTGGGAGATTTTTTTACTTTTTGATAAACTTTAGCTCTTTATAAGAAATTTCTGAGTTCTTGGAGAAGGAGATTAGAGGAGAAAAATTATTGGAGTTCAAGATCTATTGGGTTCTTTCTTTTCTTTCTTTTGGTTTATTGTTTTTAGATGCTTCTTATTATAAGATCATGATTTGCAACTTCTTTTTCATGAGCTAAACTTCTTCTTGCTAGGGCATAAATGTAGGCTTTTCTTATAAAGATTCTTCATGATTATTTGTGTCTAATGATCTTATATAAGTCTATGTTAAGTTTTTTTTATGTTTTTATTGTTTATTAATTGATGGCCACAATTAATTAGATTGCTAGGTTTGAGACCGGAGGAGATAACCTAACAGAGCATCTAGAAATAAAGATCACATCTTTACATGTTAAGACCGATATTAGATACATAAACTGTGCAATCAAGACAGAAAAAATCAAAGATTTTAGTGCCTCCTTAACTAGTCAATTCACTAGACCGATAGTTTGTGGACTCTAGACTTAAAGATAGAATTGATGTGCTCGATAGAGAATATTAATTAAAAATGGATTTTTTGATTGGTAATATAACTTGAATAAAGTTTCTAGTACAATTAACTAGAATAATCTAAATTAGAATTGCTGAATTGCTTGCCCTAGCACTCATCTCATATTAAAAAACAACTCTTAGTTTGACATCTTTAGCTTAGTTTAACTGTTCTTTAAAATTGATTCTTCAAATAAGATTCAGGATAAATTAGTGTGATACTTAATTGCAGTCTTCGTGGGATCAACACTCTATTTTCATCACTTTATTACTTGAATGATTGGTGCACTTGTTAAATCCCACATAAATGTTTTGGCACCGTTGTCAAATCTCACATCATGTGTCATATCCACTCGAATAATCATCGGTAGAACTCAATCAACCAAACGATCTAAATGCCTATGTTGTTGCGAAATTTTGGTCAATCTCCATGATCTGTATTTTGTGTGGCACAATAATTTGGATCTCATGACATAGCACCATCTCGTTGGCTTTCACCAATACCATAAGTCCCTCCATCAGCATCACTCTTGCCCCTATTGATCATCACCACCACGGCCATCACCACCGTCATCATCACCACCATCGTCTCCATCACCGCCACTTTTATCACTACGACGAATATCTTCAACCAACCAACCTAAGTTATTTGATAGTAAAATAGTTGTTCTTCCTCCCAAATCTACTCATCCAGTATAGCATCATCAACAAAGAGAGACAGAGACAGAAATAGAGACAGAGAGAGAAACTACGAGACAGAGAGAGACTGGGAGAGATAGACTGAGAGTGACAAAGAGAGATTCGCTTTCCCTATCTCTCTTATCTCTCTCAGAGAGAGACTGAGAGAGAGAGAGAGATCGAGAGAGAGAGAGAGACAAAGGGAGAGAGACGAGAGAAGGGGAAAGAGAGAGGGAGAGAGACTCTTTCACGATCTCTCTCTCAGTTAGAGAGATCAAAAAGAGAGATGAGAGAGAGATCTGGAAAGAGAGAAACAGATAGACAGAGGGAGAGAGAGTTACCTGTGGCGACGGAGGCGATCTCACAGGCGAACAGCGGCAGCGGTCATGGACGAGATCTAGATCAGTATGTGTTAAATATTTTTCCCTTTTAAAACCCGTGTTCATGGTTCTACAGCCGAATTTTGACCGATTCGAGGCTGAATCGGCCTTGACTTGATCAACTTGGCTGAGTCAACCCGAGTCGTTTCGTGAATCGGCCGACTCGGCCGAGTCAAGGCCAAGTCAGCCTCTAGTCGGTCAAAATCCTTTCAAAAACTGCGGCTTGGTTCTCGGTTTCATCGCTGCGAGCTCCGTTCCGGTTATGACTAGGCCGAGTCGTAACCGGAATGGCCGATACTTCGAACCCTGATTCTAATCATAGATGGCAGTCAATTCTTTCATTTTTAGTTTTCTTGTTCTTTTTAAAAGAGGAAAGTTCAAGTATAGACCCTCTAATTCATTAAGCAAAACTTGCAGGTTATTTAATATTAATCTTTGATACTTGAAAGGGTTGGTCCAGAACATTTAAGCCGTATGTTTTTTGTCGGAACTGCATATAGTATGACCAAGTGAGCTTTTGTATATAGGTTGACGTTTTAGGTTATGGCCTTGAGTCCATATTCCAAAGCATGTCTGCTCAAATATGGTTGGATACCTCACTGCATATGTTGTGTCGCACATAAACTGTTAATGTGACTAGGAATTTATCTCTACATGAAAGAATGTTGGCAATTTCCAGTGATAAATGCACTTTGTTGTTCACTAGACTACTCACCAATCAAACTATACGGTGAACCACTCAATGGTCTTTATCCACATTGTTCATCTCTACGTACACACTATGCACAAAATTTATGCACTCATAATATTAAAAGCCATTGATCAAGTAGTCCTTTCACCCTATATTAAACCACGGCACATTTAGGAGTAGGTTAGAAATCTTTAAAACATATAAAAAAAACACAAATTTTCCACATAAGTTTCACAAGGTGTAGTTTGTGTCAGTGGCGTGGATCTACATATTACAGTGGTCAACCATAAAGTTTTTAAGGTGGGAACAGATTTTAGATTTTCTCATAGAGACTAGTGTTTCCCATTGTAGACTGGATATCAAATCAGCATTCATTTTGTTGTCATGATGTAGATAATAGCTAGCAGCATCTAATGGCTGCCAAGTTTAAGTTGTGATTAGTTTTTGATAATTCTCTGGTATCCTTGAAATAATTTGTCTGCCCATTCAAGCGTGGAATCCAGGTGACGAATAATTTAAACCAGTTTAGCTATGTCAAATTTTTTTCGGAAAAGTCAGCTATTATATCTTGAGCTTTTTAGTTCCAGTCCTACAAAGGCCACAGGCTAATGAAGTGTCTAGGAATCAAGTGGTATGAAAGAGTTCATCCTAGGGTTTCCCTTGACATTTGTTTCGCATAACCTTAGAACTGCAATAAAACTTTTAGGAACCTGTATATTCAATCCTTCAAATTTCAGCCACTTGTTTTTCTTTTCTTGAGGCCTCTTCTCATACTTGAGCTATTTTCTGGAAAGTTGGATCAATCCTTATCTTTGTTTCTTGATAAGTACTAGACTACATTCCTGGGTAGAGAACATTTGCACAATGATCAACTTCATACCTTAATACATATTTAGTTGGAAACATCATAACTCAAGAACTCTTTAGCTTGTTGAAACTTGTACTCTCTAAGAAATTAGCACAATTTAAACAACTTAACCAGTCAATTGGTGATGACATGATGTTACTGCATTCACTTGGAGAAGGATCAGAGATTCACAATTATAAATATGCAGCTGGTCTTCAAGTTGATCTACATCAAACAAAATTCTCAATGAATTGAATTCCTCTAGCTGAGGGCAACCTTTCGTGGCTAGTCTAAACACTACTAGCATACTAAAGTTACACAAAAACTGGTTCAGCACAACAGTTTATTTTTATTTTTTTATTTTATTCATGACACCTGCAAACACAGGTGCCCAAACAGGATGTAAACAAAATTGACCAACTGTTCCCTGCAGACACATGGTGAAAGGTCACATATATATCATGCAACAAGCTCAACTGTCGAGCAAAAGTTTCCCCTATGCAATTCATATATCAGGATAGCTAACCCGTAATTGTTCCGTGATTGAGGACATTGCATTGGTCCAAATAAATGGTAGCGTTTGTGGGCTTCTGACCCATAACTTCCATATTTTGACATGACCATGGAGACCAAAGGATGTACATTGATGATATGTGAGCAGAATATCTTGCATTTTTGTTTTCTTATTAATATACAAACTACCCAACCTTCCAAGGATGCAGTGTCATCCATAATGGTAGCATGACTGTTCCTTCATTCAAGATGGGGCAACAGTATACAGCTATTAGTATTTATTCGTAGCTTTTTCCAGTTAATTTTGTGCTATTATCGATGAATAGTTGTTATCTGTTCAATTTAAATATTCTAGCTTTCATTTAAAATCCTGTTTCTTCTGTATTGCTAACAGCATATTAGGGTAACCATGACTAATTTTCAGATTAACTAATAAGAGGTTACAGTTGTCTCATCACCCTTTTATGCATGATGCTTTTCTGTTTTGCAATCAATTGTTTACAAATTAATTAAGGTGCCCTCATAGAGACTGGCCAATGCAGTAGTATAATATTGTCATTTTGAAGTTGTGGAGCCTGATTGCCGACCTTGACGGAGAATTGCCCTCGGAGAAGTATTACGCAAGAAGAACTGTGAGGTCTAGTTACAATGGGAGTTAGGAGGTCGGGAAGTCCATTCTAGGTGACTAGGAGGCGGGGCCTCGGGAAGAGTCTCCCGAGGACTGGACTGTCTCACTAACTCCTCGAGTAAAGACGTATTGCAGACGAGTGTTGGTAAGCTTGGAGTTTTAGATGGTGGCATGCTCAAGTGTTTGGAGGACCGCTCGGAGTCTCGAGAGGAGCACTCCGAGCGACAGAGTAGAGGAACATCCCCGAGGCGCAGCGAATGCGGTCCAGCCTGAAAGCTTCGCGAACAAGAAACTCAAGCCCCGTGTCAATGACAGTTAAGAAATGTTACAACTTGTAATTCTAGTTTTCTCTATAAAATGAGATGCACCGTAATTAGGATGTGCGGGTGAAAACCTAGAGAAGACGAAACTAAGAGAAATCTTGAGAACTATTATACAGAGCGGCTACGAGGTCTTGTTCTTCATCTCCCTGTAATCTCTCGATAATAATAGATTTGCGAGCGACTCTGTGATTTTTTTTTATTTTGGTGTTTTCACATAATTTCTGGTGTTTTCTGTGTGTTGTCTTTTGATAGATCTTGGATCATGTTTCTTTCTTTTGATATGATCTGTTCTTATTCATCACCATCTGGAAAGCCCTTGCCCTAACAACTAGTATCAGAGCTTGGTTCGAGATGGCGGATGAAAGAAAGATCAGAGTTGAAAGATTCGGCGGTGTGAACTTCAGTTTCTGAAAGATGCAAATCGAAGACTACCTATACCAGAAAGATTTTTATCTTTCTCTCGGCGAAAAGATCCACAAACCAAAAGAGATGTCCAATGGAGAGTAGGAGATCCTAGAGCAGAAAGCCCTAGGGGCGATCCGATTGTCCTTGCCATCAACAGTTGCCTTCAATGTCTCGAGAGAAAAGATGAACAAAGACTTGATGGAGACACTATCAAAGATGTACGAGACACCCTCAGCGTAAAACAAGATATTCTCTATGAAGAAGTTGTTCAACCTAAAGATAGCTGATAGTGAAAGTGTTGCAAAACATCTCAACGAACTCAACACGCCGACAAGCCAGTCGGAATCGGTTAAGATCAATTTCGAAGATGAAATTAGAGTGTTATTCTGTTTTCAGTTTGCCAGAGGTCTGGGATGGTCCAGTGATGGTGATGAGCAATTCCTATGGGACAAGAGCCTTAAAGTTTGATAATGTGGTGGGTGTACTTCTTAGCGAAGAAGCATGCAGGTTGTCTTTGGGGCCGACTGAGACATCAAAAAATGCCCTGAGTGTCAATCAGAGAGGGAGGTCTGGGAACAGAGGTAAGAAAAAGAATGAGAGGTCGAAATCCAAATTGGAGAGAGGTACATACAAGTCGAGGGGTGCAGGATGTTGGCAGTGTGGTGAGATGGGGCATATTCAGAAGGACTACAAGTAGAAGAAGGATGGAGAAGGCAAAAGAAAGGAGAATGACTTCGCATATATCACAGAGAGTGATGGATCTGATGTCTTGATTCTCTCCTTGTATGAGTCCAGCGAATCATGGATTATTGACTCCAGCGCCTCTTTTCATGCCACTTTCCGACAAGATTTCTTTCAGAACTATATTAAAGTAATACTTGAGAAGGTGTATGTACGCGCCGGAAAAAGGAATAAAGGAGTTCGCTGTAAAATTTCCTTGAATCAGATGAAAAATTACAACAAAACTGTTTTCCTTCCAGTTACAAGGGAGGGAAGATGTTGAGTCTTGAATTTCCCCTTTGTTTAGTGCTGGGTTCTTCAAGTGGCGGTGGAGAGTGAATCTTGTTCTCCGTTGACCGGATGACCGTCGGGATCGTCGGGGATCTTCTCTTTGGCTGGTAGAAGGAGTAACACAGCTCTGTCTACCAAAACTCTCAAAGAGAAGGTAGGCAAAGGGCAACTCGAGCGCAGCAAGTTTTCTGAAGGGCTTTACTCTCTTTCTTTTCTCTCAGAGCTCTTTTCTCCTCCTCCCAAAATCCAACCGAAAAATCCCACCTTCTAAAAATCCGACCCCTTCTTCATAGCGACGGGGCTATTTATAGAGGCTCCAGGGGTGAACGTGCCCCCTAAAAGTGCTCCACAATGAGGGGCTGACCTCCCCGCTATGTGGGCGGCGACTGGCCCCATAACCAGGGCGGTTATAACCGAGGCGCGGGTGTCGAGCCCACGCGCCTTGATGCTGAGACGCGGGTGTCGAGCCCACGCGCCTTGATGCTGAGACGCGGGTGTCGGGCCCACGCGCCTTGATGCTGAGACGCGGGTGTCGAGCCCACGCGCCTTGATGTTGAGACACTGGTGTCGAGCCCACGTGCCTTGATGCTGAGACGCGGGTGTCGAGCCCACGCGCCTTGATGCTGAGACGCGGGTGTCGAGCCCACGCGTCTAGAACTTGAGACTCTGCTTTTTAATGGCTTGTCTTTTAGTGATTTTTAGACAGCCTACAGAACCCCCTCCAAAGTTTTCGATATTCCGCAGTTAATTGGGACGGATTTCGAAATACTTTGGACTCTAGCTGAATTCACCTCTATGACTGGACTGTTAATGCTCCGAGTTTGATCTTATCTGGAGTTGGTCTTCGTGAGTGTACTGTTGAACTCTTTGAGGCCACCAGAGTTGATCGTGTTGAGTGTCTAGATACACAGTCTAAACCTCCCCGATTGCTTTTAGTCTGTCATGGACGCGTTTTAAGCTAAGAGTGGACGATCGTCTGCTTGTGCCAGTGTACTGTTGAAACTGATTTGCAGAAGTAAGGACTGAACGCCAGTTCTTTTTGAAGAGCAGAGATGCTACTGCTTTATAGACGCGACTTTCATGGGGTGCGCCTTTTGGAAATGAAAACGCGACTGGTATTCCATTGGGCAGACGCGATGCTAGGCCGGATTGAAAGGACGCGAACTTCGGAGAGACGCGCCTGTTGGGTGCGAATCCGTGCCATGTCATGAGTGCACCGCCACTTGTTCTGGGGAACCGTCGGGACATCACCTTTTGGCGCGCGGACTTCCCGGTTCATTAAATGATCTGCTCCACGCATCAAGCGATGACTCGCTGTAGAGCTAATCGAGCCACGCGCCGCGTATCTTTGCAAAATTTGTGCCTATAAATGGCAACAGTCGGAGAGATATCCTCTTCTTCTCCGAGCGCATCTGTTAGGGTTTTTTTTGAGAAAAAGGAGTCTTCTCTTTCTCTTCCTATTTCTTCATCATCGGACTCTTAATCACCAATGGCACCCAAAGCCAAGCCAACCGCATCGTCCTCAAAGGCGGCCGTCGCCGAGGCCCAGAGGGGCGGTTCCTCCGCGCAGGAAGTCCTTTTCCCAGGTATAATGCCGTTTAGGCTTAACCTTCACCATTAATGGAAGTTTATGGAACCCCTAAAAAAAATCTCTTTTTTTTAGAGGAGAACCGTCAACACAGAATATAAACCGTGTTTGATTCTCAGACGCGGTCTCAGACGCGGTCTTTGAGTTGATAACCAAGGCGCGGGTTTGATGACCCGGTGCCAGTGAGCCCTGCATTTCAGATTCTTCACTTAGAATATTTCTAATTGTGAAGGGTTCGGACGCGGACTTGATCCTTACGTTCTATGACATCAGGTGCTGATTTTTTATGAATGTGGCACCTGAGCCCAAGTACTTAAGAGATTTTTCATAAGTCTTGGTTTTCAAAACGCGGGTTGGATCCTGCGGGCCTCACATCTGGACGCGGATTTGCAGGTCTGGACGCGGATTTTGATAATTCCTGCGTCCAGTGTCTCTTCTGCGTCTGGACGCGGATTCTCAAGTCTAGACGCGAATTTTGATAATTTATGCGTCCAGTATCTTTTCTGCGTCTGGACTATAGACACGTAACATTTTTTTTCTTGATAAGATGTCTGATCAAGTGTCCTTTTCTTTTGCAGTGCCACACTCTTCTGCTCCACTCTCCAAGAAGCGCCACTTTGGGCACGTAGGTGGTGCTGACCGTGATTTAACCTTTGCGCTGCAAAGGACTGTACCTGTGACTGCTGACAGGTCGCAGGAGCGCAAGAAAAGGCTCTCCAATGTTGACATGACAACTCTTCGGGAGCTTATGACTGACGCAGCATTCATAACGGATGCTCGCGTTCCGCTGGAGAAGCCTGCCTTCTTCTTTGGAGACCATATCGGCGATGGCGGCTATTCCATGTATGACGGGGATTATAAATGGCTCTGCCAGATAGGGGGTAGAAGATTTTTTCTTCCGGACATGGAGAGGATGTACCCGCTGTCTTATCTCCAGCACATGTCCGTCCCTCGGAAGATGAAATGGGACCTTTCCCGATATGTCCCTGAGATTACTCTCGGTGACTTAGGCTCCAAAAGGGTATACCGTCATGATAGTCATGATAGGGCGGTTCTCGGCCTGTTCCCCGGGTCGCTCAGGACTGAGCCCCCGGTTGGAGAAACACCAAAACTTGGCACCACTTTCTTCAACGCATTCATGAAAGTGGAGGGTGATTTTCCGGTTGAGTTCCGTTCGGCCGGGTGGGTTCATTCCACCGAGAAGTATTGGTAGGGCAGGATGGTAAGCTTCGTCCTTGCCGACCTTAGGGACTTGTTGGAGCAAACGGATTTGTACCAAGCAGTCAGGGCCGTCCAGTATGGTATCCCGCCGAGTTCTCAGAACTTCTTCGGGATCCTGGAGCATTACAATCCTTTGACGGGGACATTCTTCACTCCGGTCGGAGAGATGGGCCTTGCCCTGCACGAGTTGCATGAGGTCTCGGGGCTGGCAACAGGGGACTCTTCCTATGAGGAATATGTCCCAACCACTGAGGAGCTCAACCTTATGAAGAAAGGGTCTCCTCAAGTGTACGAGACTTATTGGGAGGTGTTATGTCACTTCCACATTTGCGGTTAGGTAACCTCTTGGAGGTCGGGAGGAGTCAAGCAGCTGTCTTGGGCCAGCTACTTGTTTAATAGTATCAATAAGAAAGACCATCCGGTAACCCGACTGGCTCCCAGCTCCGACGAGGAGATTGACGACAGGGTTAAGGCTTCTGAAGGCTTCTACACCACGGTCTCGAACGAGGATGGTTTCGAACCTGACATGGTTTTCGAAAGCTTTCATCATCAAGCCCGGATTCCTATCTCTGATCGAGCACTGTTGGCGAGCTTCTTAATGCTGTGGTTGAAGCGCTGTGTGGTGCCCACGCTGCCACATGAAGTCATTGTTGCCGATGTAGTATACCCGGCGGTGCTCCTGGCCTATGGCTGTCCTATAGCTCTTCTCTCAGCCATGGCGGCTGGTATTCAAAGCGGGTTGCGGGCGTTAACCCAGACTTTCTGCGAGGCAGGGAAGGCTGTCGACTCCCATGGCAAGCCGATTGTTGACTCAGAGGGGAAGCCGACGGTGAAGCGCCCCAACCCTCGGGTCGAGCTGCCCTACACGTACTTAATGGCTTGGTACGTGATGCACTGCCCCTCTCTGATGACGCCGGTGCCTTGGAGCGAGGGTTTTGTCCCTTTTGTACAGCGGTTGGAGGGTTGTGACTGGCGTAATACTTACATGTATTACGTTCGAAAGTGCATTCTGTCTGCTTCGAACTACCAGCTTAACCGCTGCTTCCCTGAGATTCCTGGTGCATCTTTCGGGGAACTATTTACCGACTCCGCAGGCCAAGATGATTTCACTAGGCTGTCAACGGGGATTTTCTGGTGGTTGGTTAACATCCGGCCAGGGTATGTGCGTTTTCGGCAAGGTACCTCATGCACAATCGAGCCATATATGCCGAATCGCTTCACCCGACAGTTCGGCTATGATCAACTCTACGTCGGCAACCCCAATGCTCGACTCGCCTTCAGTGGGAACTTGTTCGAAGGTGCTCGGGCTTGGTACTATAGCGTTGCAGGAGGGACAGAGGCAACTTTCCGTCTACCTCTCACGGAGCCAAAGGGCCGCACAAGCTTAGCTTCTGTACCTGGTACTTCCAGGTCAACCAGACACCATACTTTATTCCGGAGTATTCATGCATTGAGAGTATCAATACAAATTTCGAAGCAAGGTCGGGGTCCGGTAAACGCTCGCGAGGCGTCGAGCAGTATCTGAAGGCTCTGAGGGAAGTAGGGAGAGGGTCGAGGGAGGAGCCACGAGCAACAAAGGCTCGGCAAGCAGTGAGTAAGCGTGCTCGAGGCTCTACTTCCACTGCTGACCCTGCCCCAAAGAAGGTCCGAAGAGACTTGACAGCCGAAGTTTCTCTATCCGAAGACATCCCTTCTGGTGTTGAGGAACCGAGGGAAGAAGAGGCGGACGAGGATGATGCCCCTTTAGTCCATGCCCGCAGGTTGCGCAGCAGGGGCCCCAGGATTGTGGAGGAAGCGGAGCCTACTGACAAACCGACCGCCGCTGACGAGGCCGAGCAGTTCGAAGTCGACATCATGAGCGGAGGTGATGTTGAGATTCCGGGGGTCTCAGCTCAGCCCGAGTTTTTTTCAGCTCGCGAAAGAA
The DNA here is from genome assembly GCA_038442645.1 of Agave tequilana. Lineage (NCBI taxonomy): Eukaryota > Viridiplantae > Streptophyta > Magnoliopsida > Asparagales > Asparagaceae > Agave > Agave tequilana. The sequence goes on from JAVJIF010010071.1 coordinate 43,157, forward strand.
GAGATGAGGCACAGCAACCGGAGGTCGACATCATCAGTGATGTTGAGATTGTAGGAGTCTCAACTCAGCCCGAGTCTTCCCCTGCTCATGAAAGGAGAGATGAGGCACAACAACCTGGGTCTCCAAGTGTGTTCATCTCCAGTCCTCGGACAGTTGACCCCAGCCCTACCACTGGGGTAATTGGTGGCAAGGCTCCTACTACCGAGGCCTCTCGCGTTGAACTGTCGTCTTCCTTATCCGCAGAGGGAAGCGATTTTGAGGATGAGGTCGACTATGGTGACGAACCCGCCCCTCCTGATCCGAGTAAATTTTCACACATCTCGGAGGAGGAAATACATGGGTGCGAGCCGTTGACGGCATCACCATTGGCGGCAGTTATTCCCGCTGAAGGTACTTTTTTTTTTTTACCTTCTGACTTAATTTCTTTTTTCATTTTGAAAAGGAGGTTTTAACATTCTCCTTTTATGCTGCAGGGTTGGCCGAGGATATTGAGGCTGCAACCTCCTCGCATATCGAGGAGATGGTGCAAGAGTTGACCCAGCCGGAAGGAGTTGAGACTCCAGCCGCCGAGATGCCTCCAGAGAAGGCAACTACTGAAATCGGGGAGACTCCCACTCTGCAGGATGAGGAGGCAACCACTGAAGCCAGGGAGACTTCTACTCTGCAGGATTCGCCCAAGAATTCGACATCTCTGGACCTCCAACTTGGTAAGGAAGTTTTGATGTCTTGGATGTTTCTCTTTTCAGCATTGTAGCTAATGTTGAGATAATTTGCAGAGAGAACTGGGGGGGCTCAGGTGGAGAGTCTGACGGTCAGTGCCCCTCCGGAAGGCCACACAGCTCAAGCCTCGGCCGAGGTTTCTGAGGAGGTTAAGCTCACCATTATGTCATCAGCTGTGGAGGTTCCTGCAGAGGTAGCACTCCCAGAAGCGCTAGTGGCTACTCTTGCTCCTGCCGTACCGGTGGTCAGCCCGACTCTTGCGCGAGAAGAGTCGGCTTACATCCCTCACCCCGTGATAGAAAGGGGGTCGGGGAGCACCTCGGGCGATGATACTATGGAGTTCCTGACACGCAAAACAGTGCAGCATTTCTTTGACTCGATGCGATCATGCATCGATTTCATCCTGTCTGGGGGTAGCTCCTTTGAATTCGCCCGGATGTTTCTCGGAAACTTGGCCGAGAACATCAAGTTGGCCGGAGGCCCTTCGCTAGCCCAGGCGTGTCTGCTGATGGTGGAGCAGCTGGGACAAGAACTGAGAGAGCTTCGATCCCTGGAGGATGCCGGCTCATTCCATGAAGCCCAAGAAACTCTGAATAGGCTCCTTGCTGCTCAAGAGTAGGAGCGAAGGGAGGTGGAGGAGAAGATAATCGATAACACCCGTCTTCTCGAAGGTTTCCAGACTGATAATCAACGGCTAGCGGTCGAGTCCAAGGAATCTGTCATGATCATACATGCTGCAAAGCAGGCTATCCTTGACTCTCGGGCTGCTATAGCCAGGGCCGAGGCCATGATTGCTTTTAACGAACAGAGGCTCGCTACCTCTGAAAAGAGGCTAGCGGAGTTAGAGGCTGCCAAGGTGCGAGTTGAAGCAAACCTCTCTGTTCGTTCATCCAAGTTGGAATCCCTCCGAGTACAAGCGCAGGGATTTTTATCTGAGGCGGATCTGCGGGCCTAAGCTCTCATGGAGGCTGAGAAGGCGCGTCAACATAAGATACATCGCCTTAGAGAGCAAATCCGTTCCTTGGCGAACCAGGACTTGTAGCCTTCTTCTTTTTTTTTTTAAAGAAAAAGGACACTCTATTCACCAAGAGTGTTTGTACTTGCTTTTACCATTTTTTTTCCGAATAGTAAAAGTCTTTGAAGTTCTTGTTCCATCTTTATTGCCTTGCTGTAGATGAATTCCACTTCTTTTAATGAAACGCGGCGTTGACTCAAGTCTTCTTGATGAGACGCGGCATTGATTCATAAGAGAGACGCGGTCATCAGTTCATAGGAACTTAGGCAGAACTAAGTCCTTTTGCTGAGACGCGGCGTCAAAACGCGAATCCGTCCTACTAATGAAGACGCGGTTCAAGTGGACGTGAAGGACGCAGTTTTTTGAGTGTGACTCACTGGTCGCAGTCCTTAAGGATGCAGCGCTGGGTCTTTTGACTAGGTGCAAAAACCCATCACTACCCATGCAGACGCAGCTCCTCTGATGAAGACGCGAGGGACGCGGCCTTGTGTATCTTCCGACTAATCCCACAATGGCCAAGTCTTTCGCTGAATTAAGTGCTTTCCCTTAAAATGGGCCTCGTTTGCTGAAGGGACGCAACTTTGGATCACGCGGACATTCCTCTGGAATGCAGGTGGACGTCATTCAGTTTGAAAAAGGGGACGCGGATTTCTGGACGCGGCTTTCTCATCTGCGTCTTGATGTAACTTCCCAGGCGTTAAATGCAGCCTGACTTAAAGATTTCATGAGATCTTTCAAGTCTTCACTGACGATTGGGAAACCGGGTCGTCCGTTGTTTCCCGAAGCAGTTGTCCACGCGTTGGTTCCTCATTGGACTCAGGCGTTAATGCCTTTCAATGCAAAACCGGCGCTGGCGGTTTGAGGCCAACGTCTGCGACGCTTCCCGAAGCAACGTTCCACGCGTCAGACTCTTATTGGACTTTGACGGTCGTGCGGTCATTAAGGCCGACGGGAACCATTAATGGCAGTTCTCAGGGGCTGCCTATAAATAGGGCTCACCCTCTCCCCTTTTAACAACCCAAACTTAGACTGTTTTCTTTTAATTTGCTTCTTCAGAGTTTCTAACAGGGGTCTGTCTCCATGGATGGAGGTGACTCTGTGGATGAAGATGACCCAGAGCTTTCATGCTTCTGTTTGGTCTCTTCAGGAGAAAGCGTCTCTTTTTAACTCTTGATAGAGGCCTCTGCGGGTATGCCGTCCCGACTTGCCATGATATCTTTAGTCCACCCAGGCTTGCACCTTGGCATCTCTTAAAGAGATATCACCATCTGGATGAAGTCTTAGTTGGTGCATTCCTTTTTTTTTTTGGAATTTGCGCCATCGACTTGAACTTCTCTGGACGCGAGTACAGAAGTCTTTGGCACTTGGCGCTGGCTTTGCTCATGAAGCTCGCGTTTTAAGGCCACTGACTTGGATGAATTCCAACTCGGGTTGAAGGTTTCAGACCCGAATCTTGCAACTCCTGTTCATTCAACAGGGAGATGGCAATTTTTCGGCGCCTGAGTCTTTTCGCGCCTGGTGTGTTAGACGCAGATGCAAAAAATTGGACTGCGTTTGAACCCTGCGTGTATCACAGTTTTAACTCGCGTCTGTTTCTGCCACCGCGGAAGTTTTGGCTCACTGCGTGGGTCATTCCCGCGTCTGTAGTCTTTGGCAATAACTGCGTCTGTCACTTAGTTTTCTCTGTTGAAGCGTACTAAGTTTCAGATGTTCTGATTCCTTTGTTTATTCGTTGCAGGTAGGCTTGATCGTCCTTTTTCTCGTTCGCTGGGCCCGTGGGAGAATATATCAGCCAGCGAACTTGTTCGATGTTCGTCCACAAGGGAAGAAATCATAGTCTTCGTCGTCCACAAGGGAAGAAATCACGATCCCTGACGGGGACTTAACCCTCGTCAAGATCTCTTTGAACGTGACGCACCAGTCATGCTTGCAGGCTGGTCACGGTCACAGTGGGTATGGCGGCGAGGGGGTTACGGTGGATATAGTGGCAGATAGCATCCCCTTCCTCTCTCACCCTAGAAGTGACATCGAGGACACTCCATATTTGTTGGATGGCCTTCTGGCGAGAGAGATGCTCATGAATGAAGGGTTGCAGGGCTTTCTGCTGCCATCGGACCTCAAGAACACCATTGCTCTTGGCTTAGTCAGCTAGGGCTCTTTCGATGTTTACATCATGCATCGTGGTGCAGCCAACTTCTATTGTCGTCACAGTTTGGCGCTTTTCCAAACATCGTGCACTTGGAATCAGATGCGGCTTCAAGGAGTGAGTACGGCCTCTGAGAGAGAGAGGGACTTCTTTGTACTCCTTAATTGTAACACTCAATCTTATTGTATAAGAGAGCGTTTTGTATCACTTTCATATGCCTGGATATAAATAAAAGTGACATTTTTTCTTTCTACCTCTTTCTATTGTCTTGAACCTTTTGTCTTCAGTCAGACGCATAGAAGCAGAAGATCTTTGACTTCGTCAAAATTATGATGATAATCTTAATAAGTCAAATTTTGTAGGGAAAGATACTATTTCAGGAACTTTAACAATACTGTCAGAGGTGTAATATTAACTTGACAGAGATGAAATAATGTTTAGTGGACCTGTCAATCTATAAAGGAGAATGACAAGTGAAACTCGTACCCCCAGGGAAAATGGGCCTTTATCAAGGTTTAGGATTCACTTGATTAAGCTCAGCTGGGGATTTGAAGGAAAACACTGTTAATGGTGTAGTATTAACCTAACAATGTGTTTAGGTAGACTTGTTATTTTGTTGAAGAGAATAACAAGTGAGACTAGACTCACAGGGAATCTAGGAAAATCTTTACCATTAGAGGTATGATATTAACTTAACGGGTTGAAAGTTGTCTTGCCAGAAGTGTGATGTTAACTCGACAAGAATGTGAATCAGAGGTGTGATATTAACTTGACTCAGAAGCATTTCAGCTTTCGTTTGGGAAAACTGAGAGTGTCACTGACATAGGTGTAATGTTTAACTTGACAGTGAGGGTAATGCTAGAGGTGTAATGTGGAACTTAGCATTGATCATCTCGGCTTGGATAAGGAAGTCGAGGAAAAGTCATGGCCATAAGTGTATTGTTGAACTTAGCAATGACTTAGATGTTAGAGGTGTAATGTTAACTTAGCATCATTCGTTTTAGCTTCAACACGGAAGTCTGAAGGAAAGTGACTGTCAGAGGTGTGGTATTAAACTTGGCAGAAACTTGATGTACTGTTTAGAAGTGTAATGTTAACTTAACAGTAATTTGTCAGAGGTGTGATATTAACTTGACAGAAACTTGATTTGCGATATGAGCAATTTGAGGACCTGTCGTTCTATTGATAAGAATGGACAGGTGGAGTTTGAAGTGCCAGAGGTATAGTGTTAACTTAGCAACAACTGTATCTTGTAGGCCTACCATTCTGTGGATGAGAATTGGTAAGGGATTTTGGAGGGGAGAGTGAAGTTGAGTCCACTTAGGATTTTTTAGCAAACCCTCAGCTATCAACGGGTTTGATATGCCTTTACCAACTACCGTTTGAGTTGGGCTAGCCATGCTATTCCCCTCAGTATGATGAGTTGTCGAAGACTTATGTTGGGCTTAGAAGCCAACATTTTCCTCTATCCCTAGCCGTCGGAGGCGTTGGATATTAATAAAGAAGCTCTTCTTATTTTGATCAGAGGTGTAATTTTTGAACTTGATCGGTGGAAGAATACCATTTAAGGATAGTATTTCTTCAAGAACCTGCCATTGATAGGCATCATGAGTGTATCGCCATTCGAGGTTATGAGGCGATATGATCCATTCGAGTAGACCGACTCTACCACAAACGGTCCTTCCCATTTGGGTTGAAATTTTCATTTTGTCTGGTGCGTCATCACCATGGGTCTTCTGACGGCTAAGACAAGATCGCCTTTCTTGAAAGTTCGCATTTTAACTTTCTTGTTGAAGGCTTTGGTAATTCGAGCTTGGTAAAGCTCGATTTGTTGTTGGGCCTGCAAACGCTCATCGTCTAAGGCCTCCAATTCTTGGAGTCGCTGTCGATGCTTCTCCTCTGTTGTCATCTCCGCTGTCAAGGCGACGCGTAGAGATGGAATTTGGATTTCCAGTGGAAGCACGGCTTCACACCCATATACCAAAGAAAATGGCGTGGCTTTAGTTGTGGTTCGCACAGTTGTGCGATAGGCCCATAAGCATTCACCTAGCTTATCGTCCCGGTCTCGTTGACTTTTCGAGACGAACTTCTTGAGAAGCTTGGCAATAGTCTTGTTGAAAGCTTCTGCGAGGCCGTTAGTGGCAGGATAGTATGCCGTCGAGGACACACTCTGGATTTTGAACTTAGCGCAGAATCTCTGGAATGCCTGGCTGATGAACTGGGGTCCATTGTCATGGACAATTCGCCGAGGTACACCGAAACGGTAAATAACGTGATGTTTCACGAACTTGATCACGTTAGACGATTTTACCTCCTTCAGAGGAATAGCTTCGGCCCATTTAGAGAAATAATCGGTTATTGTCAAAATAAACCGATGTCCCTTTGATGATGGTGGGCTGATAGGACCAACCACATCCATCCCCCACATTTTAAATGGCCAGGTAGAGGTCGTGGAGTGGAGATACCCTGGTGCTTGATGGATGAAATCACCATGTACTTGGCAGGCGTGACATCTTTTGGCATAAGTGATGGCATCGGCAATCATCTTGGGCCAGTAGTAACCCAATCTTTGGAGTCGATGTGCCAGTTTTGGGCCAGGTTGATGGGCTCCACACATACCATCGTGGGCTTCTTTCAATACCTCTTGGGCCTCCTTTGGTGAGAGGCACCGGAGCAAGACCCCGTCATGTGATCAACGATACAATGTTTGTGCAATCGCATTGTAGTAAAATTTAGGGGCTTTCCTTCGAATGGCAGCCGCTTCCTTGGCATCCTCAGGCAGGATGCCATACAAGACATAGTCGATATAGGGGAATCGTCAGTCTTTAAGCTCTGGCCCGGTTGACAATTCCAACGCTTCTTTGCCTTGATACTCTCCCTTTGACTCCTGATAGTCTTCGAGGGCAGTTCTCGGGCAGTACAGGTCGTGGCTGTAGACAAATACCTTCTCCATTGCTCCAGCTGGAAGAGCTAAAGAGGCCGCGAGGGACGCCAGTGCATCTGCATGCGCATTTTGCCTGCGCGGTACATGGTCAATGTAGAAGTTTGTGAACCTCTCGGCCATGTGGATAGTTGCGTTGTAGTAGGGTACTAGGTCCTCATGTCTGACTTCATACTCCCCGCGAACTTGGCTAACAATGAGTTTGGAGTCACCGTATGCCTCGAGATTTTTAACGCCAATCTCATCGGCGAGCTGCATCCCAATCAAAATAGCGTTATATTCTTCTACATTGTTGGAGTAAGGCTCAGTTAGCGAGACAGCTCGAGGAATCACATAGTTCTATGGCGAGACGAGTACTACTCTTACCCCCGCTACGATGTGTCCTTTTGGGCTTGTTCTGGATGCACCGTCAAAGAAGAGTTGCCACACTTGACTTTTGAACGATGTCTGAGTTAGGCAGGCTTCAGCGACCTCATCTGGGAGATCGTCGTAAAGTTTGGTTGCCCTCGGATCTGGATGCTCAGCCAGGAAATCTGCCACCGCTTGTCCTTTAATGGCCTTCTGTGATAAAAAGTGCATTTCATATTGAGATAACAATATGGCCCATTTTGCTAGTCGGCCATTTAGCGATGAAGGTTTTGTCATGAGTAACCTCAAGGGGTTGACTTTTGATATGACATTTATGGTTTGGCCGGCCAGGTAGTGTCGCATTTTCTGAATGGCGAACACCAGTGCCAAACATTCCTTCTCGATCGGGTTGTACCGATGTTCGGCTCCGATCATTGTTCTACTCAGATAGTAGATCGCTTGCTCTCGTCCTTGGTCATTATGCTGAGCTAGTAGAGCTCCCAAAGAATGATCCATTGCCCGGACGTATACCAGGAATGGTTTTCCGGATATCGGAGCTGCAAGGACTGGTGGTTGGGTGAGGTATTGTTTGATTTCCTCAAATGCTTGTTGATAAGCGTTGTCCCAAATGAACGAGACACCCTTCTTCATTAGCTTAGTGAAGGGTTGGCATCTTCCGGAGAGGTTTGAGATGAACCTACGGATGTACGCCAATCGTCCTTGCAATCCCCTGAGTTCCTTGAGATTTCTCGGAGATTGCATCTCCTGGATAGCGCAAACCTTTTCCGGGTCCAGATGAATTCCCGTGGAGGTTACAACAAATCCTAAGAATTTGCCACTGGCCACCCCCAGGAAGGACTTGGTGGGATTCATCTTCAACTGATGAGCTCGCATGATGTCAAAAACTACCTTCAGGTCAGCTATGTGATCATTTTTAGTGCGGCTTTTTACCGCGATGTCGTCAACATAACATTCCACCGTTTTGTTTATTTGCTGATGGAAAATGGCGTTCATGGCCCTTTGATATGTTGCCCCCGCATTCTTCAGTCTGAAGGGCATGACGGTATAGCAGTAGACCCCCAATGGTGTCCTGAAGGAGGTGTGCTTTTCGTCATCAGGATACATTTTAATTTGATTGTATCCTGAGAATCCATCCATGAAGGACATTCGTTCGAATCCACAAGTATTGTCAATCATGACATCTGTGATTGGCAGTGGGAATTCGTCCTTAGGACAGGCCTCGTTCAGATCACGAAAATCGATGCAGATCCGGATCTTCCCGTTCTCCTTGGCAACGGGGACGATGTTGGCTACCCAGTCGGGATGTTGTTCTTCCCTGATGAAGCCAGAATCTATAAGCTTTCTGACTTCTGATTGAATTGCCTCCATTATTTTTGGACGGAACCGTCGCTGCTGTTGTTTGACAGGTTTTGCGTCTGGATTGATGTTGAGGCGGTGCATAGCCACTTGAGGATCAAGTCCAGGCATGTCCTCGTAATTTCAGGCGAAGACGTCTATATACTCTTGTACAAGAGATATTAGATCCTTCTTCTCCGAAGGTGACAGGTCGTCACTTATGAAGATGGGCTTAGGATTGGCCTCATCTCCTAGATTGACTTGAACAACCTTGTCTTCTGTGGGTGGCTCGCGCTGTTCAAAACGGGTATCCCAAAGAGTATTTAAATATTTGATCCAAGGATCTGTATCAGACTGGATCATTTCTTCATCTCCGTCTTCCAAGTGGCTTGTTGAAACCATGTTCATTGAAAGTTCTATGAAGATGTTGCCGACACTGACATCTGACTCCCAAGATGACGTGCCTGAAGAGTAATTATGACCTGATGGCCCTCCAGAATCAGAGGCTGATGGGATCAGAGTCGATACATAGCCCAACCCCCGGCGCGTCCGATGATAACAATCGGGGGCTTTCCCTTTCGGCACAAAGGATCGAAGTAGCGTTCTCCTTCCTTTGCCGAAGTTCAACCCGGGTGTGTTGGTTAGATCGTATCCCATGCACTTCATCATTTTGAGCGCTTTTGGTTCATAATGATCGAACTGAGGGGATTCCTCCTCGCCTTTCGATTCTTCGCGGGGCGTTGGTTCAGACGAGATTCGCCCAAAAAGAATTGGTTTTTGGCCTTTCCGTCTGGCTGAAACCATAAATATAGATTCTTGCGCATTACCATTATCTTGGTATGTCCCGAAGGATGATTTTACTGGTACATGCAACGATGTCAAAGCATCCATTGCCGACCAGAGGTCATCATCTACATCAGTGCTAGTATCTGACGGTATTGAATCAGAAGCAAACACAGACAAATACGCTAAATCTAATTCTTCATTAATGTACCAACCGCCTACATCGTCGGTGATATTATCAACATCGAGCTTATCAATGCTCTTTACAGGTGGATCTAGCTCCCACACACACTCATCTTCCTCCAGCTCAGTATCGGCTTCATTGCCAGAGTCTGGTTCTTCCGGTTGCGGGACTTCATTCGTCTCCCCAGGATCTTGGTACAGTAAGGAGTCTGTGAAATAATTCTCGACCCCTTTGAATGGATGCCTTTCGGCAATCAACGTCTGCACCTTTCCATTCTCGTCAATGTATTTCATGACTTGATGGAGAGTAGAGGGAACGATGGAGTTGCGGTGAATCTACGGCCGTCCCAGCAATAGGTTGTAGGAAGTGTCGGCATCAATGATGTAGCATGCACTTCCGACTTTAAACTTCCAATCTGGCATTTGAGCTTAATCTTCCCCATCGGACGGGTCCTGTTGGCATTGAACCCGTAGATAGTTGTCTGGGTAGGGCTCAAACGATGAGTAGGAATGCCCAGATGTTGCATGACCCGGCGAGGCATGATGCTCAACGCGGACCCTGGATCTACCTGAATGCGGTTCACTTCAGATGATCCAATATACCCTGTGAAGTACAGGGGTCGATCATGCTTCCCTTTAACCTGCATATCCTCTGCCGTGAAGGTGATGTAGGGGGCAATCTGGGAGGTGTGGAGACAATTCTCTACATCTTCCTCCTTTGGCACCTGGGTCATGAAGACCTCAGCGTTTGCCAGAGCCTCTTGTAGAGCTTCTCTGCTTGACTTTGACAGCCTAAGAAACTCATACAAGGTAATCCGTGCCGGGATGTTGGCCAATTGAGCCAGAACATCAAAGCGGTAAGGCGCCGTAGATCCTTCCGCGATGCCCTTTTGAAGGGCTCGAGAAAATCGAGTCTCCTTCTGTTTCTCCACTAGTTGTTTTGTGGAGGGCTTGGTTGGCTCTGCAGCTGGTTGTGGAGGGGTTGCCGCCGTTTCGCCATACTGCTTCAAGTAGGGCTGTCCTGAACGGGTTTCTGCCACTAGCCGACCGGGTTCTGCGGCCAGAAATATTGTCTCCTCTTCCGAGTCAGTTAGCGAAGGAATATCGGTATCCGTTTCTCGAGAAGAGGCACACACCACATTGGAGGATGACGCCTTTGCCTTGCCTTTGGACTTCTTATTAGTTATAGTAGTCCATTGCTGGGCGTCAATAAGGTCAGGATGGACCCACATGAGTTCCCCTCGAGGTGTAGGGACGGGTACTAGGCCCTTCTCTTGTTGCTGGTGAGGATCCGTGTTGACCACTCTTAGCTCTCCTTTCGGAACAGGGACCACCTCTGAAGGCGTTGGGGGTTGTCTTTCGAACTGGAGAACTGACGTCATGTTAGCCGTCACCTTCTTCTGCTCTGGTCGGAGTTTTAATACCTCCGCGTCAATCAGGGTCTGAAGGATATCCTTGAAGACGTAGCAGCTTTTGGTGGGGTGTCCTAACATTCTGTGGTATAGGCAGTAATTGGGATTGTCGGTTTTACCGACTTCTCCAGGGCGCCTGGCTTCAGGGAGCTTCAGTCTATTGCTCTTGTTGAGTAGTTTAAAGAGCGAATCGACATGTTCCTCCTTGAAAGAATACTGCTTGTTGGCACGTGGCTGGCTCGAAGAGCCACTCGCCTTGACCGGTTGAGGTTTGGCGGGAGATTTGGTCTCTGTTGCCAAATTATCCTTCCGCTATGCCTGGAGGGATGTGTCTGGCGCACGCCTGGTTGACCTCTCTGGCCGTGGCTTCCCTTCTTCTGCCCTAACGCGGGCGACAATCTCCTCAGCCTGTTCACCTTGTTAGACCAGCTGCTTCCAGGTGCGGCTTTCAGCAACTCCTATTTGAGCAAGGAGTGAGGTTTGGAGATTGTGGCGGCATGTTTTCACCAGGGTGACCTGGGTCATGCCGCTCGGACATCGGAGTGCTACGTTCCGAAATCTTTCCACGAAAGACTTGACGGACTCTCCCTTTCGCTGCTTAGTGGCTAAAAGGGTAGGCATGTTGACCTCCGAGTCATCCTCGAAGAAGCGCGTTAAGAAAAGCTTCTCCAAATTGCCCCAGTTCTTGATAGAACCTTCTGGAAGCTTCATGAACCATTCAAAGGCCAACCCTTTCAGGGTGCCAATGAACAGTCGTGCCAAGATGACGTCGTTGTCTACTACATTCCCTGTTTGGGATTTAAAGTAGTAGATGTGTTGGTTGGGTGACCCTTTCCCATCGAATGCTTGAAGGGTTGGAGCCTTGAACTTGGACGGGTATGGAACCAAGTCCCATTCAGCAGGATAGGGCCGGACCACTCCAGCTTCTTGGAGGCCTTTACGGTTGGTAAGGGCTTTGAGGCGTTGCTCCAATTGACTCATTCTTTTAGCATGAGCCTTTCCCTGGTCTTGGTCGCCTTTTACTTGCGACGAGGATTTGGACGAACTAGAAGTAGATCGCGGCCTCTCCTCAGAAGGTTCGGAAGATGAGCTTTCTCCCTTTTTCCCTTTGCCCTTCGTCTTTTTAGGAGGAGATTTCCTCCTGTCCTCGAGCAATTGTGCAAGCATCTGCTTGAGGGAGTCGATAGATTCCTGCTGAGAAAGAATCATATCCATTTGTGCCTTCTGGATTTGCTCTAAACGTCTAGCCGTTTCCTCAGGAGTGCCTATCATGTAGGCGGAGGCCTCCTTCTCAACGGAAGAGTTTGAAGCCCGTGATTCTGCCACGGCGGAGTGAGAATCATTCACTTTAATGCCATGGGCTAAGGCATTATAATCAATCGGGGGAATGGCCCCAGTCCGGGTGCGAGTGTGTTGATACACCCCTTCCGGTTCAGAGTCAGACTCATCCGAGCTGACTGCAGGTTGTTTTCCCTTGCTCCTACTTGTCATATTTGCAGTGAGCTCCGGGTACTCAATGTCAGAGAAGGTTCTCCTTCTGTGGGAGCGCCTTCTTTTGGCTGACGGGGGAATCAGGGTCAGCTGTCTAACTAAAGACTGCTGGTGCACACCTGAATCACAACGGCACTCAGAGAGCATAGAGATGAGCCGTTGGCAGCAACATGATGAAGTGACCTGATTGGCACTTCTTTTCTTCGTCAAGTAATCCCTCAGATCCACGGGAGGGGGATCGAAGAGATTAACCTCGCAACGTCGAAGACGGGAGGCATCCATGTGCTGTACAGCCTGGACGCGGGTTTCAGGGACGCGATTTTCGCGCCATGGCTGTAAGACGCGCGTCTGACGTCTCTGTTGGGACGAGACGCGATCGCCGCGCTGCCGCTCGGTGCGTCAGGGCAGAGACGTTTGAGAGAGGGTGGGCTGCTGGGCCCCACGCCTATGGGCGCGTGCCTCTCGCGCTTGATGAGGCGCAGAGGCTTCACCTTGGCGTTTGGTGGTTGGTCTTCAGAGGACCTAGCTTGAGGAGTCTCGCGTTTGGACCGCCAAACACGGACTTCACGTGCTGGACGTGGCGCGAGCAAGGCGCCAGATTGTACGTCGCGTCCAGCCTCAGTCGGACAACCAGAGGTTCCAACTTGTAGCTGACGCGCACGTCTCCTCTGTCGACGCTCAGCGTTTCGGTTGCGTCGGGGAGGTGGAGAGTGACCGACGACGACCTGATGCTGGACACCAGGGATTTTGACCACGCGGGTCTCCTGAGAGACGCTGACGCGTGTGTTCCGTGCCGCGCGGTTGATCGCAGCAGCAGTTGTGCTTGAGATCACGCGGGCCTTCTGAGAGGCGTTGTCGCGTGTATCTTACTTGGCACAGTTGGCAGCAGCAGTGCCCGAGAGAACCTCGGATCGGGCTTCGGGGCCATTCCCCGTCGAGACCCTACGGCAGACGCGGGTCTGGGGCTCTTGGAGCCGGAAGAGAGAAACTCTTCGTACTTTGCCTGGTCGAACTCAACAACAAGCGATTCGACCATCTTCCCCTTACGAAGGATGTCATCTTGCGCCACGACTTGCTCATCAGTGACAAATGTAGTCCCCAGCGGAGTCGCCATCTCTTGTACGCGCCGGAAAAAGAAATAAAGGAGTTCGCTGTAAAATTTCCTTGAATCAGATGAAAATTACAGCAAAACTGTTTTCCTTCCAGTTACAAGGGAGGGAAGATGTTGAGTCTTGAATCTCCCCTTTGTTTAGTGCTGGGTTCTTCAAGTGGCGGTGGAGAGTGAATCTTGTTCTCCGTTGACCGGATGACCGTCGGGATCGTCGGGGATCTTCTCTTTGGCTGGTAGAAGGAGTAACACAGCTCTGTCTACCAAAACTCTCAAAGAGAAGGTAGGCAAAGGGCAACTCGAGCGCAGCAAGTTTTCTGAAGGGCTTTACTCTCTTTCTTTTCTCTCAGAGCTCTTTTCTCTTCCTCCTAAAATCCGACCGAAAAATCCCACCTTCTAAAAATCCGACCCCTTCTTCATAGCGACGGGGCTATTTATAGAGGCTCCAGGGGTGAACGTGCCCCCTAAAAGTGCTCCACAATGAGGGGCTGACCTCCCCGCTATGTGGGCGGCGACTGGCCCCATAACCAGGGCGGTTATAACCGAGGCGCGGGTGTCGAGCTCACGCGCCTTGATGCTGAGATGCGGGTGTCGGGCCCACGCGCCTTGATGCTGAGACGCGGGTGTCGGGCCCACGCGCCTTGATGTTGAGACGCTGGTGTCGGGCCCACGCGCCTTGATGCTGAGACGCGGGTGTCGAGCCCACGCGCCTTGATGTTGAGACGTGGGTGTCGAGCCCACGCGCCTTGATGCTGAGACGCGGGTGTCGAGCCCATACGCCTTGATGCTGAGACGCGGGTGTCGAGCCCACGCGCCGTGATGTTGAGACGCGGGTGTCGAGCCCACGCGCCTAGAACTTGAGACTCTGCTTTTTAATGGCTTGTCTTTTAGTGATTATTAGACAGCCTATAGTGTACATGGGAGATGATAAACTATGTGGCATTGTTGGGAAAGATGATGTGGTAGTCAGCCTCTCTAATAGCTCGACACTGAAGTTGAGGAACGTTAGACATGAACCAAAGCTGAAGAGAAACCTAATCTCTATCGGACAACTTGCGAACGGAGGGATGAAGACCATCTTCGATCATGACATATGCAAGATCACTAAGGGTGCCATGGTGATGGCCCATGGGAAGAAGGTTGGTGCCCTCTACATTACATCGGATTTTGGGACATTAATTTTTGTTGCTTTGATGGAGGTGGCTGTCGGTGTGTGGCATCAGAGACTTAGGCATATGACTGAGAAGGGAATGAAGGTGATACTCTCCAAAATAAGCTGTCGGGGTTGAAGTCTGTTGATCTAGGCTTATGTGAAGGCTGCGTCTACGGAAAACAGAAGTGAGTCAGTTTCTCAACAGTGAGAAAGACTCTGAAGGCAGAGAAATTGAAGTTAGTGCATACCGATGTCTGGGGTAAGGTTTTAGTTCTCTCTCTGAGGCTCATTGTATTTCGTGACCTTCATCGATAATTCTTGTCAGAAGGTTTGGGTGTATTTCTTGAAATACAAGTCGGATGTGTTTGAAGTGTTTAAAAAATGGCTGGCCCAAGTCGAGAGTGAATCAGGTTGGAAGCTTAAGTGCTTAGAGTCCAAGAATGGGGGTGAATACTCTCATGGAAGATTTGAAGAGTTCTACGCAATCGAGAAATCTGAAGAGTGAAAACGGCTTTCAGAAACCCTAATCAAAATAGAGTGGCAGAGTGCATGAACAGGACTATTCTAGAGGGTGCCCGGAGCATGTGGATACACGCTGGTCTGCCCAAGCAGTTCTAGGCAGATGCAATCAATGCGATGGTGTATCCTATCAATAGAGGACCCTCGATACCTCTGAACGGTCAGATTCCCGTGGAAGCATGGACCGACAAAGAGGTAAACCCAAATCACATGCGTACATTTGATTGTATCTCTTATGTTCATATAAAGCTAAGTCACAAGAGCAAGTTGGACCTAAAGTCTAGGAGGTGTATCTTTATTGGATATGGAACTGATCAGTTTTGGGATCCCAAGAACCGCAACATCCTTAGGCACAAGGATGTAGTTTTCAATTAGCAGAAGACGTACAAGGACTTAAGACGAAGAGGAGCACTTCAGAGAATGATCTCAAAGTGGCATCAAGGAGCACTCCCGAGCAGCAGAGTGTTGTGGACTTGGAGTTCGTCGAACTTGAAGATGCTCCCGTGGACAAGACTCGAAACATTCCTAAGGGGTATGAAATCCCGAGTAGCACTTCCGACCCCCCCAATTGATCTGAGGCGCTTAACCAGGCAGACAAAGGCTCCAGAAAGATATTCTCCTACCTTACACTATCTGACTGACAGTAGTGAGCCCAAGTGTTATGAGGAGGCTTTATAGGTGAAAGCCAAGACTGAGTGAGAGCCTACTATGGATGATGAGATAACATCTCTTACGGAAAATCAAATGTGAGATTAGGTTGAACTGTCAGAGAGCAAGCGTGCCCTGCATAACAAGTGGGTCTACAGGCTGAAGGAGGAGAATGATGGTATCAGGAGGTACAAGGCAAGGTTAGCTATAAAGGAGTTAATGAAATTGAACTCAATGAGGAATGTGATGTTGAGTCTAAAATTTGTGATCCAGTTCAAATTTCTGAATCAATTTGACTCCTGTTTTGCTATGTGATTTTTGTAATATTTTAGAGTCAGTTTTGATTCCCATACCTGTCATTCTTGAACTTGAATCACAAATCTTAGAAAGTCACATTTTATTGTGGGGAAATGAAGGTAGACTTGAGTTACAACTTCTTAATTTGGACCCATTTCCTGAACAAATTTTAACTCCTGAACCTTTACTTGACTTCAGTTAATTTTCTTAAGTCGATTATAGTTCATGCCCTTCCTGATTTCAGATCAATCATTCCATCTTTTCATACTCCATTTTGGGATAGAGATTGATTGGAGTTCATTTTTGCATCATTTTATACCACTTCACCATGCTTTATGTTAATAAAAATGGGATTTTTATTGCTTTTCTCTCTTATTTTTCAGGTCCATTATTTAATGGAGAAGAGGCCCAAATCTTGGGATTTTTAAGAAATTAAAGGAGTTTTTAGGAGCCCACTGTAGGATGCCTAAAAATCATTAAAGACAAGTCATCAAAGGCAGAGTCCCAAACTCCAGACGCAGGGCGCGTCTCAGTAGCACCAAGGCGCGAGGGTCGAAACCCGCGTCTCAGCAGCACCAAGGCGCGAGGGTCGAAACCCGCGTCTCAGCAGTGCCTTGGCGCGAGGGTCGAAACCCGCGTCTCAGCAGCACCAAGGCGCGAGGGCCGAAACCCGCGTCTCATCAGCACCAAGACGCGAGGGTCGAAACCCGCGTCTCAGTTGTAACCGTCCCGGTTATAGGGTCAATCACAGCCCACATAACGGGAAAAGTTAACCCCCATTATGGAGTGTTTTTAGGAGGCACGTACGCCCCTGAAACCTCTATAAATAGCCCCGTTGCTATGAAGAAGGGGTCGGATTTTCTTTTTGGAGAGAAGAACTCTGAGAGAAAAGAGCTTGACTTTAGAGCTTCCACAGAGGAGGAAAGAGAGTCCAACCCTTCAGATAACTTGATGCGTACAAGTTAATCTTTGCCTACAATCTCTTGGTCGACAGAGCTGTGTTACTCCGTCCGCCATCCGAAAAAGATCCCCAGAAGTTCTTGACGTTCACCCGGTCAACGGAAAACAAGATTCACTTTCCACCGCCACTTGAAGAACCCAGCACTAAACAAAGGGGAGATTAAAGACTCAACATCTTCCCTCCCATGTAGTCGGAGCATTAGTCCGTTGTAATCTTTCAGTTGATTCAAGGAAACTTTACACGAACCAATCTCCGTACCAAACAAGAGATGGCGACTCCGCTGGGGACTACTTTCGTTATTGACGAACAAGTTGTGACGCAAGGTGACGTCCTCTACAAGGGGAAGACGGTCGAATCACTTGTCGTGAAATTCGACCAGGCAAAGTATGAAGAGTTCCACTCTTCCGGCTCCAAGAGCCCAAAGGCCCGCGCCTACCGCAGGGTCTCTACGGGGACTTGCCCCAAAATCCGCTCTGAGCCTCTCTCAGAGACAGCTGCTGTGAGGGATATTGTGGCCAATCACACCAGGCGTGACACACGCGCCAACGTCTCTCAGGAGACCCGCGTGGTCAAATTCTCTGGCATCCAGCTGATCCACCCTCTTCCTCAGTACCAGGTCGTCGTTGGTTTCTCTCAACCCCCACGACGCAACCGGAATGCTGAACGCCTACAGAGGAGGCGTGCGCGTCAACTGCAAGTTGGAACAACTGATTGTCCAACTGAGGCAGGACGCGAGGTTCAAACCGGTGTCTCTGCCGCACCACATCCGGCACGCGAAATCCGCGTTTGGCAGCCCAAACGTGAGGTCCACCAAGTTGGCCCCTCTGAAGCCCCACTCCCCAGACACCAAGGCGAAGCTTGCGCGCCTCGTCGAGTACAAGAGGCACGCGCCTCTAGGCACGGGGCCCAGCAGCCCTGTATCTCTCAAGCGTCCCTGCCCTGGCGCAATAATCAACAATGTGATAGTCGCGTCTCTTCTCAGCAGAGACGCCAGACGCGCGTCCTAAAGACGCGACGCAAGAGCTGTGTTCATGCGCCTCACGTCACTGAACCCTGTGTCCTAGCTGTGCAGAGCAAAGATGCCTCTCGCCCTCGACATTGCGAGGCTAATCCCTTTGATCCTCCTCCCACGGATCTGAGAGATTATTTGACAAAGAAAAGAAGTGCTAATCAGATCACTTCGTCATGTTGCTGCCAACGGCTTATCACGATGCTTTCTGGGTGCCGGTGCAGTTCAGGTGCAAACCAGCAGTCTCTAATTAGACAGCTGACCCTGATTTCCCGAACAGCTAAGAGAAGTCATTCCCACAGGAGGAGGATGTTCTCTGACACTGAATATCCAGAGCTCACTGCAAACATGGTGAGCAGGAGCAGAGAAAAACAACCTGCAATCAGTTTCGATGATGAGTCTGATACAAAATCGGAAGGAGTGTACCGACACACTCGCACACAAACTGGGGCAATTCCCCCAATTGACTACAATGCTCTAGTCCGGGGCATTGAAGTGAATAACTCGCATTCCGCTATTGCAGAGTCGCAGGCTTCAAACTCTTCTATAGAGAAAGAGGCCTTTATATACATGACCAGCACTCCTAAGGAGACTGCTAAGCGCTTGGAGCAGCAAGCCAGGTCTAAAAGGAACAATTCTAGATGATTCGTTATAATATCCCTAATCTAAAAAACAGTATTTTCATTTTTCTAAAGTATTTATTTTAATTTACTGATTATTTTTATTTCACCAAGTTAATTTATATTTCTCTTGTGATTATTATTGTTGAATATGCAAATTATTTTTAGATAGTAAATGGCAAAAAAAATTATTCTTCCATTATTATTTATTGTTATTTCTATTGTTAGTGATAATAGATATTGTTAATTATTATTTGTGATTGGTATTACTTATTTTAATATTGGCATTTGTACTAATCTTGGTGGTGGTGGTGTTCTTCTTGTTAACCTCTCACCCTATTTCCCGATTACCCGTTTGCATTCCATAACCCATGACCCATTCCTAATCCTATACCCGATTACCTATTTGGATCCAACCGTTGGCATAACCGCTAGCCTAAACCCAACACCCCTTATCTACTTGGACCCAACCGTTATTAGTTGACCCAATACCCAATAACTAACTCACCCTATATAATCCCTTCATAATTCCTTAACCTAACCCTAAACCTAATTATCAATCCCTAACCTAATCTCCTCCCACCAGCCCAGGACGCCCCCATCTCCCCATGGCCGTGTGCAGGCCATGGACAGCCGCACTCTCCCCTCTCTCTCCTCTGCAAGTGTGAGATCACCACCACAACCCCTCTTGTGCGCACCCAGGTCTCCAGCAGATCAGTTCCAGCGCCCAGGCCAGATCTGCACCAGCAAGCGCAGCAGCGACCTGCTTCTCCCTCTCTCCAGTCGAGCACCACCAGATCAGCAGCAGGCCGAGTCCCCCAGGCCGGATCCAGCAGCCCCTTGGCAGCCTCCTTCACGCCACCAGCGAGCGTCTAGGCCAGGCCGCGTTCAGCAGGCCACCACGGTGACAGCAGCGAGTCCCCTGTTGGCTGAGCACCACCCATCCAGCAGCAGATCAGCAGCAACGGCAGCGAACAACAGCACTTGGCAGCACCCAGACGCGCCCAGATCTAGCGCACACGGCAGCGAGCGGCCCCCTCTCCTGATCCACGCTAGCCCGCCGTCGGAGACCGGCACGGTGGCCTTCTCCAGCACCTTGGCTACCCTCCCCTACAGTCCAACAGCAAGGAACCGCGCCACAGCATCCGCGACGGCGACTCGCCCGGCAACGACCAGTTTCCCCAATGTGAGTGTATTCTCCTCCTCCTTTGATTAATCGTATTTATATGCATCGATTTGATCATGATTTCATGTGTACATGTATATGGAATAGAGTAATGTTTGTGTATGTTGATGTGTGCAAGAGAAGAGGCATATACATGATTTATGGTATGAGAGATTAGATGTTGTGATGTCTCTGTTTTCAGCTCTGGCAGAGGATTAGTCGACTTGCCCAGGCTTATTAGTCGACTAATCCATGTATTAGTCGACTTACCCAGCAACCCTAGTCGACTAGGCTTCCTTCCAGGAATTGGTGAACTCTCTGTTAATTCCCTGTCAGTCGACTTGTCACTTGATTAGTCGACTTGGCCTCGGTATAGTCGACTTGACCCACTTGATTAGTCGACTATACTTTCCCCTAGTCGACTTGTATATAGCCTTAGTCGACTAATGTGAGTCTGTCAGCTGTGTATGGTTACTTGATGGATTGTGGACTTCACCCATGGATTATGTATTGGTTATTGATAGATGTATATGATATCGAGAGATGGATATTGGTGGTAATGACTTGATCTAATAGAACTTAGATACATGTACATGTTATGGTACCTAGTATCGAGATATCATGATAGAACTTATATGCATGAATATGTCGTGATACCGAGTATTGGGAACTGATGATTGATCTTAATAGAAATGTGAACTCTTGAGGAATTGTGAATACTTATGAATCAGAGTTGTATGTTAGAGTGAGAGGATTAGTACTGGATATTGTTATATGTTGGAATGACAATTATTGTATCAGATTATTAGATGTGTATTGAAACTAGATGTATATGGAACTATTGGACTTATGAGTTAGTTGTAATGACTTGGATCTATAGATGAGTATATGAGATTTACTAGATGATATGTTGTTGATGTTAAGTATCAGTAGTAGCTATTCTATATTACAGCTGGTTAGGACATATTAGATGTGATCTTACCTTATTAAAAGATTAGAGTTCTTGACGATTGGATGGTACATGGACCATTTCAGAGTTGGACTGTGATTTGGACTGAATTAGAGTTATAGAGGACAGATGATATATTTTATGTAGAGGACTTCCAGACTTGTTATTCTTTCTTTGTTAACAACTTAAGTAATGATTCATTCAGATATGGATGTGGACTTGTTATGATGTTAGAGACTGGATTACGTCAGTTGATAGAGTTGAGTTATTGTGATAGTGACCTAGTTGATATCAGTGATCTTGTACTCATAGTTACCAGATAGCAGTTATCAGTTCATTAGTAGATTTGATTATCTTTTTGATGATAAGACAGGTGAGAATTAGTTGGATATTCGTGAGCTGAACTTGACTGGTCATGCTTGGCACCTGACTGATAAACCTAGTATTCAGATTACTGGAAGTTACGGGGAATGATTGGTTGACTGTAACATCTTATACAGTTTTATTGTTCATCGTATATACGGTTACTGTTACTGTTCACTGTTACTGATATTGTTCACCGTGTATACGATTACTGATTGATTATTACTGTACTGATATTGTTACCGTCCCGTAGCATCCCAGTAATTGGAATGGCATAAGATATTGATTGTTACTAATAGCACTACCTAACTGACTGTACACCTGGCACCTTTTCTGGGACCTTGGCCTGCTATGACACTATTACCTGATATCTTGTACCCATGTATCCTGGACTCCTGTATCTCCTGTACCCATGTCCCATGCACTGTTACCCTGTTAATAGCACAGTCAAACCGGCGTCCGACGGATTTGCCGCCTGGTGTCGGGATGACGAGGATGTATCCCACAATCGTACTAGCGTCCGGTGGATCCTGAATGGAACTAAGTGCCACACGAACAAAGTGCCACATCATACACATAGTGGGGGCCACCTCCTGAATCCGTGAGGGCCACCTCTAGAATCCATTCCCCTCAGAGCAAAGTGCCACACGGAGCAAAGTGCCACACCACACACGTGGTGGGGGCCACCTCTTGAATCTGTGGGGCACACCTCTTAAATCTGTAGGGCTATCTACTGATTGTGCCACCTGGTGTTAGCATGATATTACATTCTCAGTGCTTATTAGCATCCACACGCACTTGTATGTTGATAACACCTTGAATGCATGTTATTCGGTTCTCTTTCCCTATTCGAACAATGATACCCGCATATCGGAGTTCGGATGAGTTCTACTGGATGTGCGGGCTCCAGGGTGAACTGTCTGATGTTGTGGGACGCCGGTGGGAAAGGGACAAAGATAACAAAGAACACTACTGATTGTTATTGAATGAATTGTATGAACATAGTGTGATGCCCTGAATTGTTACCCTGCCTTATGACACATGGCTATATACATGATTGTAACCAGGATCAGATGATTGTAACCAGGACCAGACTTATGACCAGACTTGGATGCCAACCTAGTGACATGTGATGGATTACACGCCTTGACATTGATTGCATATTTACAGTTGTGCCTGTTGTCTTCTACCTGTATTCATGTTGTTATCATATGTGTTATTGTTCAGTTATTTATTTTGTTACTCAGTCTGCAGTTGTTCTTACTATTATCTATGCACATTGTTCTCCTGCACGAGCTTTTTTCCCTTTACACACACACTCACCATGGTCGCGTTCTGACGATCCTGGGTTTGCACGTCCAGCTATTGGACGATTGTTTCTAATGTGCAGGTGTTTGATGAAGCGGTACGCTTTGCGAGGAGCTTGGGTCCTCTCCCTTTGATTCTGGTACTTTTGCATTTTCTGTTCCTGCTATTTTTTTCCTTGATTCTTGTATATCACATTTGGCCTGTCATTCTATTTCTGTTATTTCATGATTCTATCTTTTATCGCTTTCAGCTGCCATATCCTTGTTACTATCCATCTGTTATCAGGTATATGTATTATTGCAGTGATCGATGATTATTATAGTTCTGATTTATAGCTTGTTCAGGTTAATTTAGGCTTAGCGTATATACGTGGGGTATTTTCCTTGCGTATATACGTCGTCGACCTTCGTCGCGACTCCATTCCCGCGTATTTTGGGAAGCGGGGCGTGACAGGGTTTTCTTGGTATCAGAGCCTAGGTTTTCGACTTGCGATCTTGAATTTTGACTCTTGTTACGCAAGAGAGACCTAGTTCTTACCGGTAACTTGAATAAGTTATACTTACACTCCAATATACATATACTATTCACATGATAATATTGACTCCATTTGAAATTGATCGTCCTCCCTTTGGAATTCCATTCTTGATCTGTTGATATCCATGATTCCAACACTTCATTTAGAGTGATTTGGATGTCCATCTTGATTTCATCCTTCTTCCTATTCATTTCTCCTAATTCTTTCTCTTGAGATTGGTTACTCCTTGTTGAAGCTGGTACCAGAAATCAGAGCGCGCAGCGGAAGCGTGGTGAAGTCTTGATGCAGTGAGAAGAAGTGTGGAAGCTTCATCTTCTTCCTAATTTGATTTTTTTTTTATCATTCCCTACTTTATCGAAATTTCGAGGACGAAATTTTTATTAAGGTGGTAGAATGTAATATCCCTAATCTAAAATACAGTATTTTCATTTTTCTAAAGTATTTATTTTAATTTACTGATTATTTTTATTTCACCAAGTTAATTTATATTTCTCTTGT
This sequence comes from Agave tequilana, assembly GCA_038442645.1. Classification (NCBI taxonomy): domain Eukaryota; kingdom Viridiplantae; phylum Streptophyta; class Magnoliopsida; order Asparagales; family Asparagaceae; genus Agave; species Agave tequilana. The sequence goes on from JAVJIF010010071.1 coordinate 66,685, forward strand.
GATTATTATTGTTGAATATGCAAATTATTTTCAGATAGTAAATGGCAAAAAAAAATTATTCTTCCATTATTATTTATTGTTATTTCTATTGGAAAATTATTATTTCTATTGTTAGTGATAATAGATATTGTTAATTATTATTTGTGATTGGTATTACTTATTTTAATATTGGCATTTGTACTAATCTTGGTGGTGGTGGTGTTCTTCTTGTTAACCTCTCACCCTATTTTCCGATTACCCGTTTGGATTCCATAACCCATGACCCATTCCTAATCCTATACCCGATTACCTATTTGGATCCAACCCGTTGGCATACCCGCTAGCCTAAACCCAACACCCCTTATCTACTTGGACCCAACCCGTTATTAGTTGACCCAATACCAAATAACTAACTCACCCTATATAATCCCTTCATGATTCCTTAACCTAACCCTAAACCTAATTATCAATCCCTAACCTAATCTCCTCCCACCAGCCCAGGCCGCCCCCATCTCCCCATGGCCGTGTGCAGGCCATGGACAGCCGCACTCTCCCCTCTCTCTCCTCTGCAAGTGTGAGATCACCACCACAACCCCTCTTGTGCGCACCCAGGTCTCTAGCAGATCAGTTCCAGCGCCCAGGCCAGATCTGCACCAGCAAGCGCAGCAGCGACCTGCTTCTCCCTCACTCCAGTCGAGCACCACCAGATCAGCAGCAGGCCGAGTCCCCCAGGCCGGATCCAGCAGCCCCTCGGCAGCCTCCTTCACGCCACCAGCGAGCGTCCAGGCCAGGCCGCGTCCAGACTAGTACAGAATCCTTCAATCAAGGAATAAAATAAAAATGTTTTTCATGAAATATGTGTAAATCACATGGCATCATGAAAATGGCAATAAAGCTCAATATTCCTTTAAATGAGAAAAATGAAAATTATCATAAATTTTGAAAACACAATTTTTCATTTAAAAAATATTTCAAGATATATGTATGTTTTGACAACACAATAAGTATACATACATATCGCTAAACACAATTGAGTCCATATATATAGATTTGCATGAAAGGCAAATGACTCAAGAGGTATACATGTATATCTTAAAGTTTGGCAAAATAAACATATACATGAAATAAAAACACATGATCATAAAATAAATCTAAAATGGGAATATAAGTTTAAAAATGTATGGATCATCAAAACTAGGCTATGCTAGCACATCTAATGGGCACAAATAAGCAATCAAACCCAACCATATATAGATTTATTTGTGACCCACAATATGTACAAGTATAAATCCTCGTGTTGACAAAAACTAACATTTAAATTAATATTCAAATCATGAAGCATCGAATATTGAGAACACAAAAGAATTTATCCATATGATTGAAGAAAAATAAGATCATGTGGTTAACTCATAAACTAATTGAAGAATAGATAACTAGTATAAAATGATTTTTGAAAAACTAGTTAGAGATCCTTCAAATACATCAAATCATATATTTTTCATGAATGAAGACTAAATACACAAAGTTCTACACTCATAATCTATAAAACTCAAAATATGTCCATGAAACTCTTGTCATGTCAAAATAAAGTGTTAGTGTTCAAAATTCATGTAATTAGCATTTTCATGAAAATGGTCATTGAAGCTCAAAAAGTGTGAGTATCATTTTAAATAATAAAAATTTATTTTTATCAATCAAACATGAAAATTCATTTTTCATTAAAACAAAAACACACTTCTAGGTATATGTATGATTTATCCAAATCTAATAATACACATACATATCCCAAAAATAAAAGAGTCTATTAATGATATTTGCATGAAGGCAAGAGACTCACGGGTATACATGTATATTTATTAGATTTGAATAAAATACATATACATGAAGTAAAACATGAAAATTGGCAAAGCATGTATAAATGAGAGAATCATCAAAACTAGTTTATACATGTGCATATAGTGGGTACAAATGAGCATGAAGTGCAAATATATATAAATCAAATGTAACTCACTATTTGTACATGTATAATACAAGTTTTGATAAAAACTACATTTAAGCATGTTTTTACCACATGAAGCATATAAAAATATAAAACATGGACATGCTATGAATATGATAAATGAACTAGCATGTACAAAAAAAATAGGAGTTTAGAAATTGTTACCAACTCCAAAGCTCCATACATGGTGGTTGTCCCACCAAAATCTCCTTGATAGCGGTGCTCCAAATACGTGTCCTTATAGTTCAAGTGCACCCACCATCAAGGCACCAAATCTCTCACGTTTTGTGAGAGCCCTCACCTACATCAAATAAACAAGGTGGGGATTTTGGTACCCATGTTTTCTTGAGTCCTTTGGGGTTAGTATTGTAAGGAACCCAAAAAATTTTATTATTAGCAAAATTAATATGCAACTTGTCATAACAAAACTTTACTAAATGACCTTTGCGGCCACAATGTGTACACATGTACACCTTAGAATGCTTATTTGTGTGAGTGTGATCATGATGTGCAACATAAGCATGATGATGTGCATGAATGTGTAGAGTTTGTTTCTTTGAAAACAAAGACTCCAATCTAGAATGGTTGAATGCACACGAGCTCAAAGTTGAGCTCAAACAATCCATTTTATTTTTCAAAACGTTTATCTCATTTGTGGTGGCATGTAAAGCATGATGAGATAAAGAATCATTTTTCTTTTTCTTTTTCGAAACAAAATCTTTTTCTTTTTCACAAATTTTTCTTTTTAAGGACTTATTTTCTTGAAAAACAACTTCTTTTTGTTTTTTCAACAAATCAATTTTATTTTTCAAAGTATTGTTTCCTTCACACAAATCATTCAATTTTGAAAATAAGGAAACATTCTCATTTTTCAAATCTTCCTTTTCTTTTTCTAAGCATGCAATCTTGTTTCTAAATGAATCTTGTTCTATATGCATGCAATCAAATTTCTTTTTCAAATTTTTATTTTTCTTTTTAATCATGTCATATTTCTTAAGCAATAATTGACAAAATGTAGAGAGCTCTTCATATGACATGTTATCTGTTGGCCCAAAGGCTTTCCACTCTAGTTTTGATGATGATTAACTCATGTAGTTATGTGTACTAATAATCTTGTGATTTTAGTTTCAGATCATTAATCAAGTTATTAGTAGGTGATTAGCTTCAACAAGATGATTTGGAAGCTTTCACATGTTGATTCAAGAGCCCGAGCGTCAAAGATAATATATAGCACTTGCTCGGTGGATCAAGGAGTTTTGGATCGAGTCGGCTTGGAGACGGCGCTCTACAAGAAGACATCGGTACCATAGTTTAGTTTTGTGTTTAGATCCAAAATGTAAAGATTAGAATAGTATGATATGCTCAAGTTTACAACACACACGTTTCATGTTTTGAATATTGGTTTTCGGTTTTTCCGTTTTTGGTTTAACCGATCTTGGTTTGCATGAATAGATAGATTCAAAACAAGTTTAAATGGTTTTATGTATAGTAGATTCATTCTATATACATGCATGCTTAACTTCCTAAACAAACTTAGTTTTGACTTACTTATTCATGCGTTTTATGTTTTGGTATTTTAACAAAATATATTTTGGAATTAAAGTCAAAATATGGATATGTATATGTTTCATGTATATAGGATTATATCCATATACATCATGCCTAAATGTTGTTTAAATATCATGTTTTTGTATTTGGATGAGTTTTGGACAAAACGTATTTTCAATTGAAAAATTCAAGTTTTAGAAAATACAAGTTTTGGTTTTTGACAAAAATGATATAACACAAAAATAGTTCATATGCTTGATATTTGAGTTAAAATGTTTATCACAAGTTTATATATCAATGCAAAATGGTAAAACTATTTTTGGGGATTTTTAGAAAAGATAAAAGATTTTTTAGAAATATTTTTGACCCAGTTTCTGACCCAGACTGTGGCTGACAGACCAGGTCGGTCGACCGCAACGGTCGACCGCACCAAGGGACAGTCGACCGTTGCGGTCGACTGACGTGCACAACCCTGTGCACGTTTGTCAGACACAGGGCCGGTCGGCCGGTCGGCCGACCGGATCAGAGAGCCATGCTCTCTGTATCTGGGCGGTCGACCGAGCGGTCGACCGGTACAGAGAAGTCTGCTCTCTGTATCTGGGCGGTCGACCGAGTTTGCCCAACGGTCATATATATGACCGTTGGCGGTCGACCGCCAGCCTGTCAGGCTGCCAAATCAGCCTAACGGCTAGTTTTCTGTTTGGGCTATAAATACCCCATTGAAGAGAGGTTTTCTCTAAGATTTTTTTGTGCGAATTTTTCCTGACTCTCTAGTGTTTTCACAGCAATCAAAAGAATTTTTTGGGTTTTAAATTGAACAATCTATTTGGTGTTTTTGCTAGGGTTTGGAAAATCAAAGAAAAGGGTTTTTGGGAAAAGTGTTTGATTAAACTTCTTCATCTTGGCTTCTAGTTTTTCCCAAGGATTTTCTTTGAGTTTTTGATTTCCATTCCATTGGTTTTCTCCACACTTGAGCTACATCTACTTTCTTATTCTATAGGATCTTTGTGTGGGAGAAAGAGATTGTTTGTGGTTGTTGTTTAGACCACCAAGTTGAAAACCCTTCATTTGCTTGGCTTTGTGCCTTTCCCTCATTGTGTTGAGGAGGTTGTGCATTTGGGTTGTATCCCTCAAGTGGTGAGGTGATCCTTGTGTAAGCTTTGTGCTAATCCCTCAAGTTGTGAGGTGATTGTTTGTTGGCTTGGAGTTGTGCCTCAAGGAGGAGGTTGTGTTTGTAAGGAGAGGAGTTGGGTACTCCTTATAATTGTGATTGCCCCAAATCCTCGGTGGAGGTTCCCTTTGTGGGAGTCCTTTATGGACAAGCTAGTGGACTTAAAATCCTTCTGTGTGAAGGCGGGGATGTAAAGCTGGGTGCTCGAACCTCGAAACATATCTTGTTGTTTGCGCTTGTTTCCTTGGCTCTTACTCTATCTCTCTCTCTCTCTTTACTTTGTGCCTTGCATTAATTAATATTGTTCATTTATAAATATTTGCTTGGCTTGTTTGAGTGTGCATCTCTTATTAATTGCAATTAGTTTTTAAATTTCGTATTAGTTCATTAGATTAGCATTATCACCTATTCACCCCCCTCTAGGTAATTTTCAATTGGTATCAGAGCCTACACTCCTGATATTTAGGTTTAACCACCTAGGAGTGAGATCTTGGTTAGCTAATCTTCATTTGCATTTTCATTTGCACTCATTTAGTTTGCACTCATGGATAGCCCTCCTATGTTTGACCATTTTAGACTTGATACTTGGAAGGTCAATATGAGTAGGCATTTAAAATCACTAGGTCATCTTGTTTATCAAGCCTCCACTTTAGAATCCTTCCCTAATAGTAGTAAACACAAAAAGGCTAATGCATTAGCACTTAGGGCACTTAGAGCATCTCTCAATGAAGATTTATTACATGTTTTTTATCACTATGATTCAGCTTTTGCAGTTTGGAGCATCTTGACATCTCCCGAGCTTCCAAGGATCATTAACAAGATAAAGAGATCTAGGAGAAACATGTCCGACGAGCAATGCCTCATGGTCCAAGGGAAAGACTCCCTTGAGGTACATTCAGATTCTCAACTAGAAGATAGCTCTAGTTCATATTGTCATGGATGCTTTGAAGTTCAAAATTTGAATGTAGAACTTGCATCTAAACTTGAAAAGTTTGTTGAAAAACATAACCTTTTAAAGAAAAGCATTTTGATTTGCAAAAAGAAATGAAGGATTTATGTTCTACCTTTGAAACGGTTTTGCAAGAGAAAGAAGAGATACTAGTGAACTGACTCACTTGAATCTCAACTTGAACTTGCCCTTAAAGAAATTGAAGTTTAAAAGGCAAAAATGATTGTGATGATATTTTGAAGCACAATGAGATTTTATCTTCAAAATTGAATTTTACTTTTAAAGATAATCTTTCATTGAAAAATAAAATTGATTCTATCACTAAGGAACTAGATCTTATTTTAAACAAAAATGAATCTTTGAAAAATGATTTAGATTCTCATGTTTGCCATGCTAGTGTAGCTTCACCTAGCACTTCTTTTGCATGCTCCACTTTGTCTTCTAATATTGAGAATGATATAAATATTTTGAAGAAAAGTGTAGATTGTTTGGGCTCCACTTTGAGCCAATGTACTTTAAATCATACACGCTTGGAAACCTTGGTTCGCAAGAAACAAGTTCCATCTTTGCATGTACACCATTCACGGCATACACATGCTTCACATGGACACAATCATAACATGTATGCCCATGTGTACACATGTACACATTGTGGTCGAAAAGGCCACCTTGCTAGATTTGCTATGATCGTTTACATATTGAAAATTTAGCAAATAATCTTATTTGGGTTAGGAAAGATACTAACTCCTATGGACCCAAAAGGAAATAGGTACCAAAGACCACCCCTCATGTTTTTGATGTAGGTGTGGGCTCTCGCATCACGTGAGAGTAGCGGTGCCTTGAAGTGGATGCGTTCTGTGCTTAAAGAAAACAAATTTGGATGCATCACTTTCAAGGGGAGTTTGGTGGAGAGGGCCACCATTGGTTTGGAGAACTAGAGAGGTGCCTTCGTCAGTTTTGTATCGATCTCTAACTCCCGTTTTTATTTACATGCTTTCACATCATTGATTTACAGCATGTCATGTTTTATTGTTCATTATGATTATGCCATGTGATTTAGATTAGTGATATACATGTTTGTTATTTGAGACACCCATGGACCTATCTTTGTGTTCTCACCTTGTTTTAACTAATATGTATGCTCTAGATCTAATGCACATGCATACACATAATGATCATATGTGTGTTTATGATTTTTGTTTTGTTTTTGATGTTTATAGTTTATTATGTTAAATGCCATGATTCTTAGATCATTGACATGCATGTATAGCTCTTGAGATCACCCATGTTTATATGGACCCATATGTTGTGTTCTCACCATTTGTTTAGCTATTATGCACATCATAGCTCTAATAACATGTGGATTTACATAATGATCATGTTTATGATTTTCATGTTGATTTATGTCCCGTTTCGTGCTTCATGATTTGAATATATGTGTAGATGTTAGTTTTCATGAAAACTAAGAGTTATACTTGTACATAGAATGGGCCACAAGTAACCATTGTTATGTTTGTGCTTGAATGCCTATTTGTACCCATTAGATGTGCTAGTATAGTCCAGTTTTGATGATTCATGCATTCTAATTTGTATTCCTCATTTTGAATATGTTTCTATGATCATGTGTTTTAACTTCATGTATATGTCTATCTTATCCAAACTATTGATTATACATGTACATCCTTGAGCCACGTGCCTTCATGCATATACTTTTGTGGACTCATTATGTTTAGGATATGTATGTATACTTTAGTTTGTACATGACATACATATATCTTGAAGTTTAAATCGTTTTGATGATTTTCATGTTTTTTTTGTAATTTCAATTGGTAATGAAAATCTAGTTTTTCATGTTTTCATGTTTTTAAGGAATTTCATATGAGCTTAATTGAATATTTTCATGTTGATATATGTCACATAACACTTGTCCACTCACTTTATTATGTTTCTCATGACTTTGTTTTCATGAGTATGATATGGGCTAAATAGATTTTGAGTGTTAGTGATCATGTGATTTTCATGTTTCATGAAAAATGATTTTGTTTTATTCCTTACTTGAAGGATTGCGTACTAGTTTACAAGTTTTCCCATTTAACTAGTTCGTATTCTTCTTATGGTAGAGATTTTCAAACGTACTCTATTTTCAAACCTATTTTTGAAACCCTACCTTCCATGGTGGTTGGATGGGAGATCATGCTCATGTATGCCTTATAGTGAAAATCATTTAAAACTTGAACCATGATTGGGTGGTAGTTATATGATGTATACACTTGATCATTATTGTTGTTTCAATTGGTATCATTGAATTCTTTCAATTGGTATCAATTTTGACCTTTCTTGTATACTCATGTATGTTTGTATGTATGTATGCTTTCAATTCCAAGAATATCAATTTCAATTGGTATCTATTTTTCATACATATATATATGTTTTATTTGTGCTTATTATATCCCTATATCTTTAAGCATAAAATCTTGTTTATGCTAGTGCTTGAGCTTCAATTTTGTTTCAATTGATTACTTTTAAATTGGTATCAAGCCTACGCATTGTTTTAGTTTGTATTTCATAAAGGGGGAGAAAATTTAACTTTCATATTTTCAATTGGTACCTTAATTGTTTGTCACCCCTATTTGGTTTTGTTGTTGTTTCAAACAAAAAGGAGGAGAAAAATTTATTGATTTAGCTTTGCTTTTACCCCTTTATTGATGATTGACAAAAAGGGGGAGAATTATTTGAGAAGTTTTATATATGCATGTTTATGTTTTGCATATATTAAGTTTAATTTAGTTTAATTTTAATTGGTATCTAGAGCATGTTTTGTTTTTGAACATTTCATTTGGTATCTAGAACCTTTTTATTGTCTATGCATTTCTATGCATTCATGTTTAAGAGCCTTCATTGTATATTCATTATGTTTATTTGTTTATGCATGAGTTAAGGGGGAGCTTCTTTGAAGCTTAACTTTAATCCATGCATATATAACTCCATGAGTTTTGTCATCATCAAAAAGAGGGAGATTGTTGGCCCAAAGGCTTTCCACTCTAGTTTTGATGATGATTAACTCATGTAGTTATGTGTACTAATAATCTTGTGATTTTAGTTTCAGATCATTAATCAAGTTATTAGTAGGTGATTAGCTTCAACAAGATGATTTGGAAGCTTTCACATGTTGATTCAAGAGCCCGAGCGCCAAAGATCATATATAGCACTTGCTCGGTGGATCAAGGAGTTTTGGATCGAGTCGGCTTGGAGACGGCGCTCTACAAGAAGACATCGGTACCATAGTTTAGTTTTGTGTTTAGATCCAAATTGTAAAGATTAGAATAGTATGATATGCTCAAGTTTACAACACACACGTTTCATGTTTTGAATATTGGTTTTCGGTTTTTCCGTTTTTGGTTTAACCGATCTTGGTTTGCATGAATAGATAGATTCAAAACAAGTTTAAATGGCTTTATGTATAGTAGATTCATTCTATATACATGCATGCTTAACTTCCTAAACAAACTTAGTTTTGACTTACTTATTCATGCGTTTTATGTTTTGGTATTTTTACAAAACATATTTTGGAATTAAAGTCAAAAACATGGATATGTATATGTTTCATATATATAGGATTATATCCATATACATCATGCCTAAATGTTGTTTAAATATCATGTTTTTGTATTTGGATGAGTTTTGGACAAAACGTATTTTCAATTGAAAAATTCAAGTTTTAGAAAATACAAGTTTTGGTTTTTGACAAAAATGATATAACACAAAAATAGTTTCATATGCTTGATATTTGAGTTAAAATGTTTATCACAAGTTTATATATCAATGCAAAATGGTAAAACTATTTTTGGGGATTTTTAGAAAAGATAAAAGATTTTTTAGAAATATTTTTGACCCAGTTTCTGACCCAGACTGTGGCTGACAGACCAGGTCGGTCGACCGCAACGGTCGACCGCACCAAGGGACAGTCGACCGTTGCGGTCGACTGACATGCACAGCCCTGTGCACGTTTGTCAGACACAGGGCCGGTCGGCCGACCGGATCAGAGAGCCTTGCTCTCTGTATCTGGGCGGTCGACCGAGCGGTCGACCGGTACAGAGAAGTCTGCTCTCTGTATCTGGGCGGTCGACCGGGCGGTCGACCGAGTTTGCCCAACGGTCATATATATGACCGTTGGCGCTCGACCGACCGGTCGACCGCCAGCCTGTCAGGCTACCAAATCAGCCTAACGGCTAGTTTTCTGTTTGGGCTATAAATACCCCATTGAAGAGAGGTTTTCTCTAAGATTTTTTTGTGCGAATTTTTCCTGACTCTCTAGTGTTTTCACAGCAATCAAAAGAAGTTTTTGGGTTTTAAATTGAACAATCTATTTGGTGTTTTTGCTAGGGTTTGAAAAATCAAAGAAAAGGTTTTTGGGAAAAGTGTTTGATTAAACTTCTTCATCTTGGTTTCTAGTTTTTCCCAAGGATTTTCTTTGAGTTTTTGATTTCCATTCCATTGGTTTTCTCCACACTTGAGCTACATCTACTTTCTTATTCTATAGGATCTTTGTGTGGGAGAAAGAGATTGTTTGTGGTTGTTGTTTAGACCACCAAGTTGAAAACCCTTTATTTGCTTGGCTTTGTGCCTTTCCCTTATTGTGTTGAGGAGGTTGTGCATTTGGGTTGTATTCCTCAAGTGGTGAGGTGATCCTTGTGTAAGCTTTGTGCTAATCCCTCAAGTTGTGAGGTGATTGTTTGTTGGCTTGGAGTTGTGCCTCAAGGAGGAGGTTGTGTTTGTAAGGAGAGGAGTTGGGTACTCCTTATAATTGTGATTGCCCCAAATCCTCGGTGAAGGTTCCCTTTGTGGGAGTCCTTTGTGGACAAGCTAGTGGACTTAAAATCCTTCTGTGTGAAGGCAGGGATGTAAAGCTGGGTGCTCGAACCTCGAAACATATCTTATTGTTTGCGCTTGTTTCCTTGGCTCTTACTCTATCTCTCTCTCTTTACTTTGTGCCGTGCATTAATTCATATTGTTCATTTATAAATATTTGCTTGGCTTGTTTGAGTGTACATCTCTAGTTAATTGCAATTAGTTTTTAAATTTCGCATTGAGTTCATTAGATTAGCATTATCACCTATTCATCCCCCCTCTAGGTGATTTTCATTATCTTCATCTACCTCGGATTCGGTAGTTACCTCAAGGTGGTTATCCCCTTGGACCATATAGCACAAGTTGGAGGTGTCACTTCCAACATCCGAGTCGCTCCCCGCATAGTATAGATCTTTTTCGCCAAGAGAGATGAGAATGTTTCATGCTACAAAAGCCGAATCATTATTAGAAACCCTAGATAAATATTCATCATTTAGGGTACTCTTCAAAGCATGAATGGCTTTTGCATTAGCCTCAATATTTTTGCCATTAGAACAATATGAATCTTTAGTGATGGCAAAATAAACATGAATGCCTAGGGCCTTGAGGTACAAGGACATCTTCACCTTCCATATATGGATGTTAAGAATGTCAAAAGTGGGAGGTGACATGAAATCCATGGTGTGTGTACAAATATTGTGATTAGCCTAAAATGAGGATCTTTAACTCTAGGTTGTAAGACCCAAATCAAGAGCACGAGGCTCTGATACCAATTGTAAAATCACTTAGAGGGGGTGAATAGGTCTTGGTTAATCTAATGGTCACTAAATGACAAATAATGCAGAATTAAAAACTATTATGACCTAAATAAAAACTATTACACTAAACACTATGTATAACATAAGAGTGTAGCCGAATTCCCCGTGAATGGCTCTGGACTAACTCCTCTAGATTCCCCTTGAATGGGTTGAGGTGCTGCATTGGCTCTCTTGGTTGAATACAAGTGTTAGCAAAACAATCCCACGCAAGTATAACAATTATGCACAAATGAATATATCAAGCATATAAAGATAGACAATAAAAGTATGCAAGATATAAATGAGATAGAGAGAGAGAAAGTGAGCAATCGCAAACACAAGGAATTTGTTTCGAGGTTCGAGCACCCTTGCTCTACATCCCCGCCTTCGACACACGAAGGATTTCCACTATGCTTGATCCCAATGGATCTCTCCTTGGTGCCGCAACACCTACAATCCCTTAGACTCCCTAGTCCCGTACACACGCAAGCCTACTAGCTTGCCGAGGCCGCACCTCAAACCAAGAGCTCAAAACCGAACTCTAAACCACCGCGAGCACACTTGCCCGCCTCCTCAAATTACAAAGAAAAGATCTTTGGTGATCACAACACTTTGATCACCTAAAAGCACTCTCACTACAACACTCCTATAGAATGAATAATCAATGGATGCTCAAGTGTAGTGTGAGAAAAACTAGGATAAGATAGGTGGAGGAAAACTCAAAGAAATCTCTTAAACACTCTTGATAAAATCTTCCCTTTTGATTGGAAGTATTTGCCCTCAAATATGTGGAGAAAACTCTTTTAAAAAGATAAGAAAAACTGGCCCAAGGCTCTCCTAAAATCTTAGAGAAAAACAATGACCAAACCCTCAAATTTATAGGCTATCAAAAACTAGCCGTTGGGGTCTGTCAGACCTGTCGGTCGACCGCCGGTCGACCGCCAACGGTCAAAAATCCGATTGTTGGAGCCTCCAGTCGACCGCCCGGTCGACCGAAAAGAACAGAGAGCACTGTTCTCAGTTCCGATCGACTGGGTCGGTCGACCGGCCATCTGCCAGGTCAAGGCGTGCACGTCCATGCACGTCGGTCGACCTATCCGGTCGGCCGACTTCAGACTCGGTCGACCGGACGGTCGACCGCTGAAGCCTGAAATACAAAAAAACTGGGATTTAAAAGTTGGTCTATTTAGTTCAAATAAAATCCCATAAATACTTAGAAAATCTACAAAAATAGTTTTACCAATATACTTTGATAAACAAACATGCTTGCACAAAATCAAGGCATGTTATAAAAGATTAGACTATTTTTGTAAGTAGGAAAATATTGGCTCAAATGAAAACTTGTATTTTTCAAAATCTTGTTTTTTCAAAACTCCTTTAAATATAAAAACTAGATATTTGAACTCATTAAAGCATAGTGTGTATGGATATGATCCACTACACAAATAAGATGAAATATTTAAGTTTTTGACATTAGGCATTAAACTTGGTTTTGATTAAAGGCATGTATATAGGAAACACCAAAACCAAAATAGTATTTTTCCAAAAGAAAGTCTTTTCTAAACTGAAAATTCTTTTATGAAAAGACAAATTCTTTTGTAAAAAACATGTTAATCAAGAGTGTGTGAGTGTATATGAACTTGAGCAATCCACCAACTATTCTATCCTTTACATTTTATCTAAAAATAAAATCTTATACCTAGACACAAGTCTTCATCTTCTTGAAGTCTTCACTTAAAGTCTTCTCATATTCTTGACTTGGTCCAAACACATGCTAGCTCCAAAACTTGACTTTAAATCCTTTGTTGAAGCTTCGCACCTACTAAGATCTTGATAATGAATCTGTCACTAATTAAACACAAGATCATTAGTACTATAACTACATGAGTTGATCATCATCAAAACTAGAGTGATGGGCCTTTGGGCCAACACGGGAGTCATTTCTGCAACCGGGCTTTTGAAGTCCTAATGCGAAAATACTGTATTTTCATAAATTATCCACGGCTTATCACCCTCGACGAACAGGCAAGTGAAAGTTACTAATAGACAGATAAAACTGATATTGGAGAAAACTGTAGGACAGAACCATAAGCACCGGTCCATCAAACTTATTGATGCCTTACGGGGGCATATTGGACCGCCTACAAGACTGTCCTCGGTATGTCTCCATATCGAGTTATATTTGGGAAGCCCTACGATTTGCCTGTGGTAGAGCACCGTGCTATGTGGGCGATAAAACAATTAAACTCTAACTTAAAGAAAGCCGGTGACTTGAGAAAGTTGCAGATTTCTGAACTGGAAGAGTTAAGAAATGATGCATACGATAACGCTCGGATCTCTAAACACAGAACTAAACTCTTCGATGACAAATTCATTCATAGGAAAAATTTTGTTCCCGGACAAAAATTCTGTTGTACAACTCTAGACTCCACCTTTTTCCTGATAAGCTGAAATCTAAGTCGTCAGGACCTTATATTGTACAAACAGTCACCCTCATGGTACAATTGAGATTTCTGATCCAAAGAGTGGCAACATGTTCAAAGTCAATGGTCAATGACTTAAGCCATTCTACACCACAGAGTCTAAGTCACACGATATTCTTGAACTGGATCTTTGCAACCCGGTGTACATGTAACCAAATCTTTCTACCCTCTTCCCTAGTGTTTCTTGTAAATCTTTTTGGGACCTTCCTTGTAAATTAAAATAAAATAAAAAATATATATAAAAATTGAAAAAACTATAAATAATAAAAAAATAATAATAATATAAAATAAACAAAATACAAAAAAAATAATGGACCTAAGTGCTAATAGCACTTAGGTTTTCTTCCCTTTATATACTCTTTTTCCCTTCTAATAACCAGAATTTACCCCAGGGTTGTAATTTTTGAATTTCACCTAGGACAAATTTGGAATTCTACCCTTCTCAGGCCCTATATATACCTCCCAACCTCTCTTTCGTTCTCTACCCTAACATCTGAAACTAGATCTGAGAAGAGAGAAGCGAGCGCCGCCACCCAAATTTTCCCGAGCCCCTATCTCTCTGCAAAAGCCGCGTTTTCTTGGCCCTTGCCGTGCCTCCGCGGCCCTCTGATGGATTCTGGAGCGCCGCCAAATTTTTCTGCCGTCGCTGCTATCTGTAGAGCTCAGATCTACCACCCGATTGCCTGTTACGCCTGTGGATTGCTCTCTGCAATCTAGTTTTAGTTTCCCCCCACGTAATCTGGGGGAGGTTTGCGAATTTCTTTCCTCTACTTCGTATTTTTCAGTCATGGTACCATCCATCTTTGCTGAAAAAGACTTTTCTAGAATTTTTAGCGATGTTAATGGTTATGGCCACATCTTTTTGGATCGAATTCGTGAAAGGAATTGGTATGTATTAGTCTACAATAACTCCGACCAAGAAGCTTACCATTGTCCCGAGCTTGTCAAGCTCTTCTATGCTTCAATTGATCACGCCTCTATTAACTTTGACACAAACCAATTAATGGTGCACATGCCCACTGGGGACCTTATTATCACGATTGATATGTTGGAGGACTACACACACGTCCCCAACAACCCACACCATCGCGACCCCTGCCATTAATTGACTACATGAGAGTCATGGGGGCTCGCTGTACCGAGCAAGCTAGGGGCTCAAAGCCAGCACTACGTTTCGCAATATCCATTGCGTTGGACGCTGGATCTAACGCAACCTATTAGGGCTTGACCATACGACCTCCTTAAATAGGCCGGTGCTGCAGATCATTCATGATCTCATGACTAGGTAGCACACCATCTGCATTAACACAACCATATTTCATAGTATCATCACTAACTCCAGCGCACACGCGGTGCCAAATACTCACACCCAGTTTTGATTACTCGTCTGTGTAAGAACTTCTTACCAGATGACGTCTTTGACTCTTACGATAGGATGTTTATTACACCAGAGAGGGCAACTAGTGCTTATAATAGTAGTCTCTATGCGGTCTGGACCTCTAGTGTCCAGCTTGAAGATGCCCCAGCTGAGTCCTCTTCAGAGGAACTTTTGGAGGATAATGATGACCCGGCCTTTTAGCAGAAGGACCCCCAACTGATTCACGAGCCTTCATGTCTACCATTTGGCGTGGCATGAGCAGATATTTAAGGGGCAAGTTAGAGTACGAAAGCAGGTAGAGGAGTAGACATCTCGCTTAGACTGCATCGAGGAGGGTCTGTGGCGTTCGCAGTCAGCCGGACCTAGCACCACCGCTGGCCCGAGCCGACGGAGGCAGTGACACCTTTTCTTTCTCTATTTCATGCACATATTTTACTTGCATATATTGGGGACAATGCATGAGATAGGTATGGGGGGGGGGGTAGATACAAACATAGTTTTTTTAAAGATTTTTCTAAATTTTTATTTTCTTTTAGATTTTTCATTTTTAGAATTTCTCTAGAATTTCTAGGATTTTCTTTTAGATTTTTCTTTTCTTATATATAAAAACAAAAAAAGAATAATAAAAAAATATTTTCTGTGGTCTATTTTTGAAAAGAATTAACTTGATCTTAGGAATTAAGGAAATTCTAAACTAGGATTTGTTAATATAAGTCAAAATAAGAAGTATTGCTGGATCTTTAGGTTAAGAAAGAAAAGAATAGAAAGATAGCTAAATTTTGAATTTTTCCTAAGCATTATATACATTTACATGTTGAGGGATTAATCAAGGGCTTAGTAACTTTGTCTATATTTATATATATATATATATATATATATATATATATATATATATATATATATATATATATATATATATAAAGAAAAAAGGAAAAAATAAATAATAATAAATAAAAACTTGATCACCAATTAAGCTGGTTAGTTGTGCCTTAAGAAACATAACCCGTCACGCCTAAAGGTGGGTGAGTCCTTAGCATTCGTAGCCTAGTTTACTCGAGTCCTTGGACCTTAGGGATGTATCTTCATCTGGTGCCCTAAGACCGTCTGGTCTGGGAGTCATCGGTAAAATACTCGCTACATGGATAAATTAGAAAGCCTAATGAAGCTAAGGGAATAAATAAATACATAAAAAAGAAATATATATATATATATAAATGTACCATAGTCTAAGAACAATCCCTCATACATATAAACGTATATATGTTAGGCTTGATACAAAATCTAGTTCTCTCTCTATTTTTGAAAACTTAACCTAAGTTGAAAACGAAACTTCAAATGGAGGCTTATAAAAAGAAGGAAAAGTTCAGGGTAACCTGAAACCGATAAGATCACCGAAATTCTTGAAAAAAATGGATCATAAACTTTTTTCTTTCTTTTTTGAAAAAAGCCACTAACATTTTTTATTTTTCTTGGGATTTTGTGGGTGCAATCTGTTGAAAACCGTCAGGAGACAACACTCCTCCTCTAGGGTAACCTAGAGGTTTAACGGCTTGTTGTACGAGCTCAGTGCAATCGTGTCACCTACGAAAGTGGTGTAATAATTTAGTTATTTTTTCTCTTTTTCTTTGCTTGTTTTGCTTGGGGACGAGCAAAAGTTAGGTATGGGAGTGTGATTGGAGTTCATTTTTGCATCATTTTATACCACCTCACCATGCTTTATGTTAATAAAAATGAGATTTTTATTGCTTTTGATTCTTACTTTTCAGGTCCATTATTTAATGGAGAAGAATGCCCAAATCTTGGGATTTTTAAGGAATTAAAGAGGTTTTTAGGAGCCCACAACCATGAAGCCTAATTCTGGAATGATCCAAAGTATATTCTCCAACTTTTGGAAACTCCAGCTGGGCACACGTAACATAACAGAATGTCAGAGAATTCGTTGGCGCAACGGCCAAGATGCTACCGCGGAAACATGGCCCTGGCCGTGGATCTGTAGCACTTCCTTGGCCGTTGATCAAGCGATTGATCCTATGGCTGTGGTGGGACATTATCTTCTCCTGAAGCCTATAAATATACCCCAGGGCCTCTGTAAAAAGGGAGGAGAGAATAGTATTTTATTTAGGGAAATTGTTAAGATTTTCTTTAAGTCTCTTCAGTTTTCTTGTGTAGTTTTCATTTTCTCCTTCTAGATCTAGGAAAGAGAGGGTGAGGGTGAGAGATCTCTGTAATTGAAGAAGTGACAACTCGATTCAAAGGCTCAAGCTTTCCTTCCTCAAGGCTTGTCTTGTTCTATTACATTTACTTTCAAATTCTTACTTTCTTGCATTTACTTTCTACCATGTATTCTTGCCTGTTCTTCTTTTCTATGGCTAACTAACTCACTAACATGACTAACTTCTAACACTACTAACTACTAACTCTTGGGTAATTTCTAACTCATATGAATTGTTGGATGTTTTTATTTCTAAGTTTTGTAATTAACAAGTCTTTTATTTTCAATAATGATGAGTAGTGTTCAATTCTAGTGAATACTTTGTATCACCTCCATATGATTCATGTGTGCCTCATTTAGAGCATTGTCTCTTGAACAAATGCCTTGATGGAACATGAAGGTGGATCACTTTTATATGCAAACTCCTATTGTATAAGTTTCTTTCATGCTAGCTTGTTATAGCTTTGATGGACTGATGAATCTTATATTCTTTTTTAGCATACCTAAGTGTGAATACTTATGTTCCATTATTGAAAATCTATTTGGGAGCCGATGATCCAAGGAGGCCACCTAGCCAAGTCTAGATGAGAACACATCCTCAATTTGGATTGATTTGACAAAGAAAGATGTACTATTGCCAATGATTCTACATGAGGCATGAATCACCCAACGAGCTCAGTAAGTTAGTAGTATAGAATGTTAGTTAGTCATGGCTTTCTCTTAATTGAATTTCAAAACTCCTTTCTAAAAACTTTCTTTTTTCCAACATCACCATTTTTCTATACCGTCTTTCATTCCGTTTTCTATTCCGTTTTCCTTTTCTTAGCAAAACTCTACAAAATTCTTCACTCTCTTTCTATCTTGTTTTGTTTTTTCATTTTTAAACAAAGAAGAACTTTCATTTTTTCTCTCAAAAACTTTAACATAAAAATCGTGAACGCTTCCATCGCTAGTCCTCCCTGCGGATATGACCCGTTATAGCTGTTGGTCCCGATATGATGCCAATTGTGGATCTAATATACGAAGTCAACACTCACAAGAATATTAATATAAAGGAAATAAGCGTACTTGCAAATAAAGAAAAATAAATCACAGAAAAGATAACAATCGCAAACACGAGTGATTTATCCTACTTCGGTCCTCGTGACCTACATCTAGTCCCCAAGCCTCCCGCTTGAGATTTTCCTTTATCCTTCACTTTGTACACCCAAAATCAATACTTTACACACCACTTGACAAATTCCCTTTGCCAAATGTGTACAACTTCTCTTACAACCAAGAGAACAAACCACCCTGTACAACTTCTCTTCTACACCAAGAAGACGCTCTTGTACAATGAATTCTTTGAGTGATTATAACCTTTCCTAAAGCCTTGGTACAGTATGTGATCATGGACAAGGGCTAGTATAGGAGAACTTCAGAGATCTTCACAAAAGAATTAGGAATTGGTGAAGAACTTGAAGTGGGAACAGTTTTCAGGTAACCAGAATATTTTTCAGGAATTTGGTCAGAAAACTATTGATCTTAATTAGTATTTTGCCTAAGATTAACAACCCTATTTATAGATGTACTCTAGGGTTAGTTAGGGTAGTTATTAGGTGCAATTTGAATGTTCAAACGTTGGAGAACGTTGCAGAAAATACCAGAATACAGAAACTGTCCAACAGTCAGAAACTGCCTATAGTTGACTTGAGATATTGGTTAGTCGACTAGGGTAGGCAAATTTCCCAAGGTTAATCGACTATAGTGAAGACCAAGTCGACTAGGTCAAGATATTTTCACATGACAAGTTTCTGGAAAACTAAACCAAGTCGACCACAACTAACTTATAAGTCGACAAGGCCAGGGATTAGTTGACTAGGGGAAATGATTAGTCGACTACAAATGTCTATTAGTTGACTATATTTTCTGTTAAGTTGATTACAGAGACAAACAGAGAGTTGGGATCTTTTGGGACACAAATCTAGTCGACTAGGGAATTGGTCAAGTCGACTACACCATGTATTATTTGACTTGAAAGGAGTATAAGTCGACTAAGTGACTATGATATGTGTGTGTGTACATCAAGGCTTTTGACATGCTATTTAATCATTACAAAACATATCATTAGCAACTCTCTTTGGGAAGTCTTGATCATGAAGAACTCTTGAATAGTCTTGTGATAGAGCTTTAAATGAAAGGCTTCACAAATGTCTTCATCAAAACAAGTTCCAACATTCTCCCCTTTTTTATGATGACACTTTGTGTGCACAAATGCTCCCCCTGCAGAAAATATGTTATATTTTCTCCCCCTGCAGAAAATGGGTTATAACAGATATAGAAACACTTGTGTTCTCCCCCTGCAACAAATATATTATAACAAGTATATATATGATAAATATTTGAAGTATTGTCCTTATCAAACTCTTTATATGGTACCTGAAAGATAGATGTTAGATGGTACCAATCATAAGAGTAAAGCATTAACCTTTAGGAGACCAAACCCAATTAGAATTTGGTTTCCACCTATTAGTATACACATAATTGTATGAATTACATATATCATGTATGTATGATACAATATAAGTATTTTTCAAAAATGCTTAAGTTTTTAGGAATCCATATAAACTTATTTTTAATTCTTTTTGAACTATTATCAGACTTTCTTTTCACAAAATAATTATATGGATTACTAACATATGAAATTTTTCAAAAAATCTAAGACCATAATGATTATGTGACATCTTTTGACATAATAATAAATCATTCAATTTTTCTTTTCCTTGATTGAACTTAGTCACATTTTTCAAAGTCTCTTCATATTTTATTTTGAAAACTGACATGTCTTTATCTAACACAGATATTCTTTCATTTAAAGACATAGTTTCCTTTTTAAGCAAAATATTTTCTTTTATAAATTTCTCATTATCCTTTTTCAATGATGATATTACTTTTTCAAAATCATCTTTTTGAGAATTTATAGAAGAAACTTGTAAAACATAACATGCATTTTCTTTGAAAAGTTTTTCATTTTCCTTTAATAAAAACTTTATTCTTCATTTTCTCATTCTTTAGATCATTGAATAATTCATGGAATGCATCTAAAAGTTCAGTATATGATACCTCATCTTCTTTTAGCGCCATGTAACAGATGTTGGCATGATCAGTGGTTTCTTCTTCGTCAGAGGAAGAGGAATCACTGTTTTCCCATGATGCTTAGTAGTCTTTCTTCTTTCTGAACTTTTTGCTCTTAAATTTACCTTTATTTTTGAGCAAAGGGCAATCCTTCTTCATATGACATGTTTTATTGCAATTAAAATATTTGAATTTACCTTGCTTTAAGAATCTTCTGAAATTTCTTAAAAGCATTGCCATCCCCTCTTCATCGTCATCTGAATTGTCCGTGTCTGAGGATGCATGGAAGGCAAGTTCTTTCTTCTTTGAGCGAGGTTGTTGTTCATCCTTCTTTCTTTCTTCGAGTTGCACGTCATATGCCATTAGATTACCAATAAGGTTTTCTAACGATATTGTTGAGAGATCATTCGCTTCTTCGATTGCGGTTATCTTTTTCTCCCAATCTGATGTGAGTGCTCGAAGGATCTTGCGAACTTTTTCTACTTGGGTGTATTCCTTTCCAAGGGATGCTAAGGAATTGGTAATATCGGTGAATCTTGTAACCATTTCTGAGATGGTTTCATTCTCCTCCATTTTTGAATAGTTCAAACCTGTGGACAAGAATAGAAATCTTAGATTCTTTAACTTTATTTGTGCCTTCGTGTGTTATCTGAAGAGTATGCCATATTTGATTTGCAGAAGTGGCTGTTGACACACGGTTGAACTCTTCTTTGGTTAAGGCACAGAACAAGGCATTCATTTTTTTGGCGTCAAGGTTCGCATTCCTCTTTTGATCATCACTCTAAGAATTGTAGTGAGTAGGTGGTTTGGTGTACGGTGCTTCTACGATGTTCCAAAGTTCGTAATTAAGCAATTGCAAGTAGATCTTCATTCTACACTTCCAATAGTTGTAGTTGGATCCGTTAAATAGCGGTGGACGTTGTGTAGAATGTCCTTCTTTGAATTGTGACAAAGGGAACTCCGTTGCCATCCTTGCTTGTTGTTGACTAAATATGTAGGGCTCTGATACCAATTGTTGGTTCCGATATGATGCCAATTGTGGATCTAATATACGAAGTCAACACTCACAAGAATATTAGTATAAAGGAAATAAACGTACTTGCAAATAAAGAAAAATAAATCACAGAAAAAATAACAATTGCAAACACGAGTGATTTATCCTGGTTCGGTCCTCGTGACCTACATCCAGTCCCCAAGCCTCCCGCTTGAGATTTTCCTTTATCCTTCACTTTATACACCCAAAATCAACACCTTGCACACCACTTGACAAATCCCCTTTGCCAAATGTGTATAACTTCTCTTACAACCAAGAGAACAAATCACCTTGTACAACTTCTCTTCTATACCAAGAAGACGCTCTTGTACAATGAATCTTTTGAGTGATTACAACCTTT
Source organism: Agave tequilana (assembly GCA_038442645.1). Taxonomy (NCBI): domain Eukaryota; kingdom Viridiplantae; phylum Streptophyta; class Magnoliopsida; order Asparagales; family Asparagaceae; genus Agave; species Agave tequilana. The sequence continues at coordinate 88,557 of JAVJIF010010071.1, forward strand.
CCTATAAGCCTTGGTACAGTATGTGATCGTAGACAAGGGCTAGTATAGGAGAACTTCAGAGATCTTCACAAAAGAATTAGGAATTGGTGAAGAACTTGAAGTGGGAACAGTTTTCAGGTAACCAGAATATTTTTCAGGAATTTGGTCAGAAAACTATTGATCTTAATTAGTATTTTGCCTAAGATTAACAATCCTATTTATAGATGCACTCTAGGGCTAGTTAGGGTAGTTATTAGGTGCAATTTGAATGTTCAAACGTTGGAGAACGTTGCAGAAAATACTAGAATACAGAAACTGTCCAACAGTCAGAAACTGGCTATAGTCGACTTGAGATATTAGTTAGTCGACTAGGCTAGGCAAATTTTCCAAGGTTAGTCGACTATAGTGAGGACCAAGTCGACTAGGTCAAGATATTTTCACATGATAAGTTTCTGAAAAATTGAACCAAGTCGGCCACAACTAACTTATAAGTCAACTAGGCCAGGGATTAGTCGACTAGGGGAAAGGAATAGTCGACTACAAATGTCTATTAGTCGACTATATTTTCTGTTAAGTCGATTACAGAGACAAACAGAGAGTTGGGATCTTTTGGGACACAAGTCTAGTCGACTTGGGAATTGGTCAAGTCGACTACACCATGAATTAGTCGACTTGAAAGGAGTATAAGTCGACTAAGTGACTATGATATATGTGTGTGTGTGTGTGCATCAAGGCTTTTGACATGCTATTTAATCATTACAAAACATATCATTAGCAACTCTCTTTGAGAAGTCTTGATCATGAAGAACTCTTGAATAGTCTTGTGATAGAGCTCCAAATGAAAGGCTTCACAAATGTCTTCATCAAAACAAGTTCCAACAATAGCTTGTGCTACGAACGGTGATTCGAAGGAGTAAAGTAAATCTTCATACATATTCAGAGTTTTATCATCATCACACGGATATGAAAAGTTTACTCTAAACTCTTCCTCAATTCAATTCCTCCCTTCGAACAGAGGTGTTGATAATAATGACTATGAAATTAGTTTGAAAATTTGAAAATTAGATGGGGTAAAATTCTTAATAAAAAGCATTCATATATACAGCATTTTAGTGGGTTGTATTAGAGAGGTTTCTGGTGGGTTCCTCCGAACTCCACGCAAATTAGATTGTGCCGCATTTCTTGGACCAATCAGACCACCACCGGAACTACCATCTTAAGGTAATATTTTTCTTCCCTTTCTTCTTTTTGATGCATCTATGCATTAATTCATACATTAAGGACAATGCCTGAGATAGGTGTGGGGGAGGGTTCTCACATAACTTAGGTTTTCTTTATATTATTAAAAAAATTATTAACATTTTCTTTAATTTTAAAAACTTTTTGAAAATAGAAACAATATTTTGACATATTTTTGTAAGAAATTATGTCAATTTTAAGGAATAGGAGAATCATAATTAGGATTTCTTATACTTAGTCAAAATAAGATTATTTGTTTGATTTCCAAGGTTAGGAAGAAAATTTGAAAAAGTAATTTAGTCTTGATGATATATACATGCCTTATACACTTACACACTTAGGGTTCAGAAATAAAGATTCTTATGCCTTTTAAAAAAAGAAAAGAAAAAAGAATAAATATATATATAATCCTCTGATTAAGCTGGGTATTTGTGCCTCATAAAGCATAAGTATTCACGCCTAAAACCAGTTCATATAATAAAACTCTTAGTTTTGTGGCCTTGTTTGCTCGAGTCCTGTCCTTGGGGTGTTTTCTCAACCGATGCTTTAGACTGTTTGGTTTAGGAGTCATCGATTAAAGGCTCGTTACATGGGCAGATTAGAAAGCCTAATAGAACTAAGAAATAATATCACCAAAAATAAAATAAAAAATAAAAGAAAAAAAAATAAAGCATAAGAGTTAGAGTTAAAGAACCCCGAGTCAAAATTTCACGGTCACAAAGGTGCATATGATTTAGGGTAAAATAATAGATTAGATGAGAAATACAGTTTGACTTCATGCCTTGGTTGATAACAAGTTTTTAAATTAAGACTAAGCTTAAGAATGAAAAATTCAATTTTTCTATAACTTATAGCTTACTTGAACTCTTACAATAATACTTCAAATATTCTTCTCTTTCAAAATGTATTTTCAATATACTAACATTTTTCTTTTTCTTTATGGATTTTGTGGGTGCAATCCACTGAAAACCCTCATGAGACAAAACTCATCCTCTAGGGGGAACCTAGAGGTTTAACGACTTTTTACACATGCTCAGTGCAATTGCTTGACCTGTGTAAGTGGTCTAATAATCTTTGGTTTAGTTTTGTTCAAGGACGAGCAAAAGATAGGTGTGGGGGTATGATCGGTCGCTAATATTACATATTCATTATCACATTCTCATACTTATTATATAATAAACTCTACTTTTAATTCTAATTATTGTCTAATTTATATGCAGACCCATTGATAAAGGAAAGGAAAGAAAAACGAGCCCAAAAGTCTATCAAAATTCTGATTTAATTCAGAATTAATTCAAAATCAGAAGATCAGGGCAGGGTAGATCTGGGCAAATCAGATCGATTGAAAACCAGTTAGAACAAATCTCTACAAATCAATTGGTTAAAACCAAATATCAAAGGCCGTTTCGTCAAATCTAGGAGCGAAAATGGGAAATCCAAAATAGATAAAGGAAAATCATCAAAATCAGGAGTTGTATCCCCCGGGTGTGGCCACCTGGCCACACCTAGGCCGCGAAAACGCGGCCAAAGTCGCTTTTCCACGGCTATTTTGACTCTGTTGGGGGAGCGTTTGCTCTCCCTATCTTCATACGCTCCTCCCCGTTAGGTTTTGCCTATAAATACTGAGTTTTTCAGAGACCACAGGGAGCGACCATGCAGAGATAGATTCTAGGCCAATTTTCATTCTTTTTTATGTAGATTTTTATTTTTCTTTTTCTGTAATTTTCAATTTTCATTTATGTAATATAGAAGAGATCAGAGTTTCATAGAAGAATTAGAGTGAAGCTTGTGCTGAGAGTGACTCCAGTGTAAGTTATTCTTCTTTTCTCTTATTGTACAACATTGAATGTATAGTTACAATTTTATATTCTTCTTTGTTTTTTTGTTCTTCTTCGTCTTTTCTACTTTTCTTCTTGTGGTACCAATTGCTATCCAAGTGAGTCTTATAGCATCAAAAGAGCCTTGCCTTTGCGAGTGCCACTAGTAGCTCAAGACGATAGATTTTAGTCTCAGTCTGTATCATTTCATACTTCTGTTGTCTTGATGATGTAATGTGAATGAGACGAGAAACAACTCTTATGGGCTATGCGCTGATTGCCTCCACTTCAAGGTAAGATCATCGCCACAGATTCAAGGAAAGTATTTGTCCAGAGAAGGTAAGTATTTCTTTTAGGTTTAACTTTCTTTCTTTTTAATTTTTAGTTTAGATCGCCAACACCATAACTCTCAACTCTTTTATCACTCTTTTCAATTTCTTTGTATATATCCTCTTTTCTATTTTCTCCACTTTCTCAATCTACCACTTTCTTATTGACTTACCTGTAACTTATTTTTCTCTTTTCTTTTTAAGAACTAAAAGAAGATCTTTAACCATTCTTTGTAAACTAAAAGAGAACTTACTAAAAAGCTTCTATCGCTAGTCCCTCCTTGTGGATCACGACCTGCATAGCCACTTGCTATCACGGCAGTATTGAGCACCTTGCACTCTTTATTCTTAAGTTCTGCAATTTTGTATTCTTGTTTGCAGATAAAACATCAATCACCAGTGGTGAAGGTGGGCATGTCAATATTGCTAGTAGTTGTCCATCCGGGCTTCATTGACATAAATCATCCTTCCCTTCATTATGGTTTCCTCTACTGGGGATATACTGAAAATGGCATTCATCTCCTTGTACTAGACGAGAGCGTTGCATGTCTGATCATTTTGTGGTGGGAGTTCCCTTTGCACTTTAATCTCCGAGGGTTGTCTAGGGTTGAGGATAAACTCTCGGAGGTATCCTTGGTTAACTAGATCCAGGAAATGTCATCAGAGGGACAGACAGTCGACAGTGAGATGGCCCATTCCATCATGGAAGACACAATACTCTCTAGATCCGGGTCCCTTTGGGTTCTGAGTGAGCGATCGTCTTGGGTGCCTGACGCTAGCCTTTTATGGCATTAAACACATGGTTGATGAGAATCTTGAATGGAATAAGGTCAGGCTCTTCTGTACCATCCTTATTCGAGTCATGTACATGTCGGGTGGTTTATGGATAGCAACGGATTGTGGTTTGGGTTCTTCTTCAAGAGGAATTGCTGCTTCAGCTTCTCACCATCGGATCCTTGCTTAGGAGGGTGATTGGTCGCGCCCCGAGTCGCCTCTTCAATCTGCATATATTTTTGCACTCGAATGAGAATATCTCTCATCTTGGTGACGTCATTCTTCACCAAATACTTGTAGAACTAGTGGGTGACTTGCAGCCCACTGATGAATGCAGCGATGGTTGCATCTTCGTTATAGTTGTATAGTAGAGCCATTTGGCTCTGGAAATAGTTGACGTAGCTCTTCAGGTCTCACCTAGTTTTACTTTAACCATGAGGAGATAGTTATTGTTCCTCTGGAACTCTCTCAGAGAAGAGAACTAATTGTAGAAGTCATCAGTCACATCATTGAAACTCCAGAGCGAATTCTTCGGGAGTGAGTAGAACTAATCGTTGGCGGCAACCTTGAGACTGAAAAGAAATGCCCGATAGAGAAGAAGGTCATCTTGAGAGTAGACTGCCATTTTGTCTTGGAATTGATGGAGATGAAGAAGGGGGTCGGATATTCCTGAGTAGCAGTCAAAGGAGGCCATCACAAATTTTCTTGGGAATCAAAGCGTGGTGATTTCTTCCGATAGTGGTGAATCAGAGGGCCTCAGCCTACAGTGCTCCATTCCTTTCGGAGATCATTGGCTCACTTGGTTGAGTCTCCTTTGAACTAGATCTGTATTGTCCTCAATGCAAGAGAATTTCAGGCTGTGTGGTTGATCTGAGTTCTCAGAGCATTCGTTATCATTGTGGGTCTCTGACCTGTTACACTTCAAGTTGCCAATGGTGTGCGTGGCTTTCCCATCATGCTGAGGTGACGGGGAGTCTGAGCTCTTTCTTTTGCAGTTTAGGGGGGCTGTGATTTTCACAATATGTTGACTTTCTTGAGGAGACTAGTCTGGACACTAGTCGCTGAGTCTTTTTCGAGGGCAACAGCCTCGCGGAGCTGACCCATCTCCATTTGCTGTTCTTCCAGCTGCTTCTACAAGCTGAAAAGCATCTGAAGGATTTGCTCTTGGTGTATAGGGGTCCATGCATGACCGTAAGTAGTCTCTGGGGTGAGGTGGAAGAAGATTACAAATCTTCAGCATTAGTGACATGTACGCCAGATAGGTTGGGATAACGGCTTGCAGGTTCAGCAACTTCAACAACTTTCCTTTTTCCTTTTGAAGTGGTTGGGGCAGCGGCTAGAGCCTGGGAGATATTCTTCCTTGGTGGAGCCATGTCTACAGTGTGAGGCTGTTTTGAGGAGGGGTTAGGATTTGGAGGTAGGAGAGATCCTTGAGTATAGACTTAAAAAAGAGCTCTCAATGAAAATACTAAATGCAGTGGATAATTCTCAGAGAAGTTATTCACGCACCAATTAGGGAGATTGATGGCTGAATCACGGAGATCAAACCAAAATAAACGCATAGATTTATGTGAAATCGCGAAAAGGAAAAACCACAGAGAAGAAGCGAGAAGATTTTACTATAACTCAATGAGGATTATAATGGTGATCATCTCGAGCGCTAGGGTTTTTGGGTTCAGTGATTGTCCCCACTGTCGTTAGCGGGGATCTACTATTTATACAAGTAGGTATTCTTTAGATAAGATTACAAAGTCTTGTTCTATCTGAATATCTACCCGATCTTAACTGCTTATCTTGAAAGTAGTTGGAACTGGACGCCCTGATTTGAATTGGTAGAGTACATGTTTATCTTTATATAGTTGATTGTACACATTTATTGTATGTCTATTATTACATTTCTACATCTATCTTGTAATAAATCCTACTAATTTATTGTCTTAATGTCTTATTTTGCAGGTTTGTCTTAATGAGATAAGACCAAATAAAAGACAGTTAAATTTTGATTTAATTGGATCTATTTGATTAACTGAAGATAAAGCCAAATAAATATAGTTAAAATCAGATTTAGAAAAATCAATTGGCTAGCTTGAAGAATCAAGGAGAACGAGGCAAACCCAAAAGTCCAAAGGTAACCCTATCAATATACAAAGGGATATCTAAAGGATTGGGATGTATATTCAGGAGATTTAGAGAGATAAGATACAATCTAACTGAAGATCAAGGAATAAAATAAAAATTTATCTTAACTCCAACTTTATCAGAAGATCTTTTCTGTTGGGCAAGAGATTTTACCCCTATCTTCATACGCTCTCTCTTATTCAGTTTTGGCTATAAATACCTGCAAAGGAGAACGACTTAGCAGAGAAAGATTTTAGGCTAGGTTTTTACTTTAGTTTAGTTTAAAGTTTTATTTTTCTCTTTATGTAATTTTCAGATTTATTTATATAACTTAGAAGAGAGAAGAGTTTCATGAGAGAATGAGAGTGAAGCTTGTACTGTGAGTGACATCGGTGTAAGTAATCTTCTTTTTTTTAATTAAATCTAAAGTTACATTCTTTGTTCTTCATTCTGTTTTTCTTCTACTTTTCTTGGGGTGCTTGAAATTCAAATGAATCCTATAGCCTCGAAATTGCTTTGCTCTTGCAAGTGCCATTGATAACTTATAGTGATGGATAGCCATCTCTAAATTAGTTTAAGATTGCACCTTTATTTCGCAGTTTAGAATGTGGAGAAGATCTTATACGGCATGCCTTGATCGCCTTCAAGCCAAAGTAAATCATTGCAACGGATCCGAGGTAAGCAAGCTTCAAGTAGGTAAGTAAGTATTTATTTTAGTTTTTTATTCTTTGCTTATTAAGCTAGAAACACATCTCCAAGACACATTTCTCTTTATTCTTCTTTACTTTAACTTAGTTTTTTTTCTTTTCAAAACACCAACAATCACCATCTTCTTCTATCTTTCATTTTCTCCACTTAACATAGATTTATTTTTCTCTTTTCTTTTAAAAACATAGAAGATCTTTTAACCAGTTTAAGTAACCTAAAGCAGAACTTACGACATGCTTCCATCGCAAGCCCCTCCTTGTGGATCACGATTCGCATAGCCACTTGCTATACCTGTAGAATTGAGAACCTAGCATATTTTTTAAAATTCTGTATTTTCTGTATGCAGATTCTATCTCAATTAATAGTGTCTTCATCTAGCTGTAGATATGATTGATCCATTCTCGAGCTGTAACCGTCGGGTTTAAATAAGGATTTAGCTTGGAGATAGGGTACTCGTAACTGACTCTATCTTTATTCTTCTAACCACTTGAACTACTCGGAGTTTGAAAAAGATTAGGACTCTTATTCAGAGACTTTAGAGATGGCAATATGTCACGTGATCGTCCAAGGACTGGATGGGCATATGTCGTGATCTTAAAGGGGTAAAAAATTGTCACTACATGCGTGTATCAACATATTCGTTTCTGAATAGGATTTAATTTTTGGGTCTAATTTGGATTTTGATTTCTTTTGTTTTTTATTGATTTGTAGTTTTTGTAGATTTTCTATATAGATTAGAACTCTTTTTGTAAGCCTATAAAAGGCCATTGTATCCTTTATTTTTATACATAATATAATTTTTGATAAATTCAATTGAGTTTTTTCTCTTAAATTGTTCGTAGATTCGAATTGTTATCTTTTGCTCACAGATTCGAGTTGTTGTGGTCGTGAATTCGAGTATTTCCCACCTAAAGTATTCCTTTAGGGTTCATTGGTGCTAAAATGAGATCTAGCCGATGTTGTTCACTTTCTTGTTTATGTCAAGTGGCATCAGAGTTTCGGCAACTTCCACAATAGTAGGAGATGACAATGAATTGCAAAGTTTTTTCATAAGAATGGGCACTATTTCAGGGGATCTCCGCACTATCAACTCAACTTTGAATAACATGATCCAAAAGCTTCAGAGATTATCCCTCATAATCAATGATCAAGTCTAACCGATGGTACATACCGATGCGGATAAGGTCATCCATCAACTCATCTTCCTCCACCACCTCCACCCTCGCATCCACCACCGCAACCACCACCATATTGTCCATCAACCAATTTTCCTCAACACTACTACTATACACCTTTACAACCATCAACAAGTCTGTAACTTATGTTGTTCATAGATCGCAGTACAATCAGAAATTCCTCGACACCACACGATGACATCAAATTTTTTATTCAAGGTGTTCAGTCAAGAACAAGGTATGCAACCTCATCATTGAGAATCAAAGCTGCGAGAATATCATTTCTAGAGAACTTATGGACTATGTAAAGTTAGAGACGAAATCACATCCTTATCCTCACACTATTGGTTGAATCAAGGACCCCTCCATCAAGGTAACAGATCTATGTCACGTACCTATTTCAATTGGCAAATACTATCAAGATATTGTTGCTTGTGATGTGGTTGACATGGACGCATGTCATATTCTTTTGGGGAGACCACGACACCATGATGTTAATGCTACTCACAGAAGTAAAGAGAACATCTATATGTTCAATTGAAATGGCAAAAGAATTGTCATGAGATCAATTCTACCTCTTCCAAACAAATCAAAAGAAACAAAATAGAGATATGCTTTAGTGGTCAAAGAATTACTCCATTTACTGAAGTTTCAGAGAAGGTGAAAATATTATTGGAAGAGTCCAAAGGGATTATTCACAACGAGCTACCAGGAAGATTACCGCCTATGAAAGGTATACAACATCATATAAATCTTATTCCTAGAGCCAGTCTATCAAATCTCATACTATCAGATGAATCCCAAGGAGGAAGAGTTCTGAAGGAGAAGGTTGAAGAGTTAATACATAAGGGGCATATTAGGGAAAGTATGGGTCCATGTGCCGTACTGACACCTTTAACAACAAAGAAAGATGAAAGTTGGCACATGTGTATGGATAACTAGGCAGTCATCAAGATCACCATTTGCTGCTGATTTCCTATACGTTGACTTGGTGATATGTTGGATAGATTGGGGGTTCGTGCGTGTTTTCAAAGATTGATCTCGGAAGTGGCTGCCATCAAATTCACATTGGACCGGGAGATGAATGGAAGATGGCATTCAAGACTCTGAAGGAATTATATGAGTGGCTAATCAAGTTGTTCTTTAAAAAATTGAGAGATTGCATGGTGTGATGAGTCTATTGTTTCAGATAGAGATAGCAAGTTCTTAACTACTTTTGGACTATATCATGACAAAGATTTGATACATCATTAAAGTATAGTAGCACGATACATCCTTAAACCATTGGACAAACGAAAAGTGTCAAGTACACCTTAGGTAGTTTGCTGCGAAGCATCTATGGAGACAAACCAAGAGCGTGGAATCAAGCTTTGTGCCAAATAAAGTTTGCATATAATAGCACAGTTCATGGTTCAACGGGATTTTCTCATAGCAAAAGGAAGTAGATTTTGTGAAGAAATCTAATAAACAGTACAAAGTAGCAGCTGACAAGAAGAGACGAGAAAAACTTTTTGAGCATGAAGATATAAGGATGGTGTATTTGAGGAGAGAAAGAATTACAGTTAAAAGAGTCTCTACTGAGCAACTATATCCAGATTGAAACTTTAGAATGAGTTATTTTGAAGAGCGAGGAACTGATGTAGGAAGGCAAAGAGAGAATAGGGAGATCAAGTAGCAACATAGGCATTAGTCGACTAGGAGACATATTAGTCGACTAATCCGTAATTAGTCGACTAACCCTAAGCATAAGTTGACTAATCAATTTAACAAAGAGTTGGAGTTATAGAGTAGTTGACTAACCTGAATCATCAGTTGACTAGGTGATACCATAAGTCGACTAACTTTAAGTATAAGTCAATTAATCTGCACGTTTCAACATATCCGTTTTTTGAATAAGATTTTGTTTTTGGGTCTAATTTGGATTCTGATTTATTTTATTTTTCTTTTATTTGATTTGTAGTTTATGTTAGTTTTCTAGATAAATTAGAACTCTTTTTGTAAGCCTATAAAAGACCATTGTATCTTTTGTTTTTATACACAATATAATTTTTGATAAATTCAATTAATTCCTCTTAATTGCTCGTAGATTCGAGTTGTTATCTTTTGCTCGTGGATACGAGTTGCTGTGCTAGTGGATTCGAGTACTTTCCTACACGAAGATATTCCTTTAGAGTTCGTTGGCACTAGAACAAGATCTAACCGGCATTGTTCGCTTCCTTGTCTGTGTTGTCATGTTAGTCAAGTGACAATGTATCGTTACAAGGCATGTGCTTATGATGATTAAGTGCTTATGGATAGGTATATATTCTATGGTTTGTAATGAATAAAGGCTTATATGTTTATCAACATGACATGGATGAGCAAGTATGTCATGTTTGACAAAGATGGATATGCTTATATATATTAAGGATCAGGCTAGTTAACTATATAAGAATGGATCTAATGAACATTTTCTTTCTTTCTTCTCTTCTTTTTGCATGTGTTGTTCTATGTGTTTGTTGGGATTTGTGCAAACAAATAGTCTCAGGCTAGACATGGGGATGTCTAAGGTATATAAGAATTTGGACAACTCCACCTAGAAGGCTAGTCTTTTGTGATGATGCCTCATATCCTTACAAATGTATCTCTTATAAATATTGAGGACAATTCCCCTCTTTATACAGCCAAAGAAGTCATGAAGAAAGAAAATCAAAAATACTGATATCGGATCATAAATGAATTTAGAATTAGATTTGAAAACAGTCACTGCAGCCGCTTTAGTCGACTATAAGTCAACTAATCAATGTTATTAGTCGACTATGAAATATCGTAGTCGGCTAGTCTGTAGTAAAATAGAAACTCTAACTTTCTGTATCCAATTATTAGTCGACTAGGCCTGATATTAGTCGACTAGGCTGGATTCCTCCTGTGCAATTCACCATTGATACGACTGATACTTGCTCATATTTGACACCATTAATTGCATCAATTTTTGGCTAAACTCTAACAGAATTTAAAAATTTTATCAACAAGGTTTTACCCTTTCTCCTCACAATTCTCCATCTCGGTGAAGATTTCTCAAATCTGAGCCGAATACAATATAGTACCATGTCGACTCCAATTGGCTGCACCATTCTGATTGCTTATGTACCCATGCTCATTGAAATCAAGCCACACGTAGTTTATCCAAACGAGCTCCACTGAGCTCACACAACTAGAAGGATATGGAGTAACTCTTCACAATGTGCAAACTTCACTCCCGAAATAATCTTGGTAAGTATATCAGTAGGATTCCTCTTTGTGTAAATTTTCTGTAACTCGATGTCACCTTCATCAAGAATCTCTTGAACAAAATTGAACCTGACATCACTGTAACAAAATAGAACTTGACATTAATGTGCTTCATTCTTGCATGATATATCCAAATTTTTTCTAAATAGATAGCACTCATGCTATCACAATTGATTTTCAACAGATCCTGACCAATTCCTAAATCGTCAAGTAATCCTTGAAGCCAAATTGCCTCTTTCATAGCCTATATCATGGCCATATACCCAGCCTCTATAGTAGACAATGTAATAGTAAACTGTAGCGTAGAGCGCCAGCTGACCGGTGCTTGGGACAATATAAACACATATCCTGTTGTGGACAGGTGTTTGCCGAGGTCTCCAGCATTGTCAGAATCAACATATCTGATACACTCTTACTTACTTGTAATATCCTTCTTGAATACCAAACCAATGTTTATGGTACCTTTAATGTACCATAGAATCCACTTCACTGTCTCCCAATGACCCTCTGCCGGGATCGTGCATATATCTGCTTATTATTGAGACAGCTTGTGACAAGTCAGGCCTTGTACACATCATTGCATATATTAAACTATCAACTGTGCTAGCATAGGACACATGAGTCGTGTACTCATACTCTTCAACAGTAGTAGGAGACATAGTGAGTTTTAACTTGAAATGAGGAACCAATGGTGTATTTACAGACTTTATATCATCATTGATGTTGAACTTCTGAAGTACCTCCTTCAAATACCCCTTCTATGTCAAGCTAATCTTGTCACCCTTTTAGTTTTGCTTAATCTCCATGCCTAACATCTTCTTTACTTCACCCAGATTTTTCATCTAGAATTCAGAAGACAAGCCTTTTTTTCAATTTACCAATAGCAGATATGCTCTTAGAAGCGATGAGCATATCATCCACATACAAGAGTAAATAGATGTACTCTCCACCAGGTAGGTTTATTATAATTATACATGGGTCATAATGGCTTCGCGTATACTTCTTTCCTCTTATGAAACTTTCAAAATATTTATACCACTGTCTTGGTGATTGTTTTAATCTATACAATGATTTCTTCAGTTTGCATATCATATTCTCCTTTCTTGCAGTTTTGAACCCTATTGGTTGAGAGATGTAGATCTCCTTCTCAAGATCGACATGGAGAAAGATTATTTTCACATCGAGCTGATCAAGTTTCAACTCGTACTGTACTACCAGTGCCAACAAAATCCAAATAGACGAGTGTTTTACAGTAGGTGAGAATACCTCATTATAGTTAATGTCTTCTCATTGAGTGTAGCCTTTCGCTACCAATCTGGCTTTGTAACATATAGTATCACCATCAGAAGATCCCTGTTTCTTTGCAAATACCCACTTACAACCGATCACCTTCTTTCCCTTGGGAAACTCTGATATCTCAGGTGTCATTCTTGTGTAGATAACTCATCTCTTCCATCTTGGCATCCTTTCACATCTTGGATTCCGAACTGGTTTCAGCTTCCCTGTAAATTGTTAGGATTGCCTCCTCAACGACTGAGAGAGCATACGCCATAATCATATTAGTAATGAGACAACTAGGCTTACGTGGATTTCTCTAAGTTCTCCAACTGTAATATATTCTTGGACATTACCCATAGCATGTCCTTGATCCTCATCATTATCAACATCTTGTTCGGCTACCTGATCATCTCCCTATGCCACCGAGTGTATGACCTCAAATGATAATGATCTTTTTAGAGACAGTGAAGTAGCATCATTCTCCACATGCTGCAATATCATGTTGGCTGTCTGACTCTCCACCTACTGAGAGTTTTGTAAGCTTCACCATTGAAGTCTCATTAAACGTGACGTCTCTGATCAAGATAAATTTTCTATCCTTTGGATCCCAAATTTTATAGCTTTTTATTCCTTTCTTGAATCCTACGAACACACCTTTTCTTACCTTTGGGTCTAACTTGTCTTCCTTGATATGATAGTAGGTCGGACACCTAAATACCCATAGCGAATCATAATCCTGAGTAACTTTCTCTAACCAAACATCTAGAGGAGTTTTACCTCCTATTGCAGACGAAGTCAACCTGTTAACGAGATGACAAGCATATATCAATATGTCAAGCCAAAAAGATTTTGATATGCCGATGTTGGATAACATGTAACAGACCTTCTCTTGCAAGGTCTTGTTTATCCTTTCAGCTACCTCGTTTTGTTACGGTGTTTCTCTTACTATGAAGTATCTTTCTATGCCCTCATCATAACATAACTGTAGGAAAGAGTCACTTGTATACTCTCCTCCGTTGTCTGAACGGAGTACCTTCATCTTCCTTCTCGTATTCTTCTCTGTGTTTTTTTTACTTCACAAACAACTCTAGGACTTTCTCTTTGTGCTTCAGGTATATACCTAACATCGCATAGAGTAATCATCTATAAAAGATACATAGTAATGGTTACCTCTAATAGATGTCATCTTGGTAGGTCTCCAGATATCTATGTGAACATAATCCAGAAACCCTCGGTGCAATGAGTTCGGTGCTAAATCTCACCTTAGTCTTCTTTTCGATGATGCAATGTTCATAAAATTCTAATTTGCAAGTACTGGCACCTTTCAATAAATCTTACTTTGCAAGAGCTTGCAAAGATTTTTCTCTTGTATGTCTGAGTCTCATAAGTCAGAGTTGGGTGCAATCATTATCTGAATTTGCAGAAGTTGTCGTTTGCTCTGTAACTGTACTACCCTTCAAGTAGTAAAGGTTATTGCATTGGACGCCCTTTAAAACAACCATCGAGCCTTTAATCATCTTGAGAACTCCATCTCTAATAGATACTCCAAGACCCAATGCTTCCAAGACATAAATAGAGAGAAGATGCCTTTTCAGTTGAGATACATACCTGATATCCTTCAATTCTCGTACCATCCTATCAAACATCTTAACGAAGACAATACCTATCTTTTCCATATGACATGGATGATCATCACCCATGACAACAAAACAACCATCTAGTTTCTCAAAACTAGAAAACCAATCCCTATTAAGTCAGACATGATAGGTAGCTCATGTATCAACTGACTCAGAATCACTTGAGTTAACTTACGGTAGAAGCAGTGACTGATAATGGAAATACAGATAAGTCTGAGTCCGATCCATCTACTGTAAAGTACAACCGGATTAGGTATTGATTAGCTGTGTAAGATTTGCTTTGGTCATTGACACTTTTCCCTTATTCTTGTCCGTGATCCTTGAACAATCAACCTTTTAATATCCTACTCTTTGCGAAAGGCACACTAGTTCTTCTTCAAATCTCTGAACCCTGATCTAGACTTTGATCTCCTGTGAACGCCTTTGCCCTTCTGATTGAAACTCCTGCCTCTTATCACTAACGCCTCTGCTGATGTACTACTGAAAAAAAATTGCTTATCCTTCCTCCTCACTTCATAATTTACAAAGGCAGCTGACATACCATTATAATTAAGTAATTGTTTCCCATTAATGAAAGTAAAGACGAATGTCTCATACTTTTCATCAGGAAGAGAATTCAGAAGAATTAATGCCTTATTCTCTTCTTCGATATCCATATCCACATTAACCAAATCTGTAAGAAGTTTTGTATAGTCGTTCATGTGATCAGCAATAGATAGTTTTTTCTTCAACTAGAAGCAATAAAGCCTCCTCTTTAGATGCAGTTGAGACTCGATACTCTTTGTTAGATGTCTTCTCGAGAATTTTTCACATCTTCATTGCAGACGTTATATACAACATATGTACTTGATGTCTTGTGTCAAACAAGACCTTATAAGACCATACACTGTCTTATTCATCTTCTCTCAATCTTTTTCAGAAGTCTCCTCTGACTTTCTTTCAATCGTAGAGTGTCTTCAAGGTTTGATGCCATTAGTGCATCTATCACCTCACACCTTCACATCCCAAAATTGTTCATTCCATTAAACTTAACCACATCGATCTTCATCAGATTTGGGTTTGTGGATTTCACCATGGATTGATTTTCTTCGGCTATCTTCTCAATAGATTCCTCAACACAATGCGCAGTGAAAATAAATCCAAATAAAAAGGGAACAACAACACCGGAAAATAGTCAGTCTCCAAGTTGCCACCTGAGTGAAAACATCCCGTCGAACCAGAAAAGCTCTGATACCACTTGCTAGAATCCAAGTAACAGAGAACAGCAACACTAGAAAATAGTCACCAATCACACGAACAAGAAGGAAAGAAATAGAGAACACAAGATTTAACGAGATTCGACAATTTACATATGTCCTTAGGGCAGAAAAGGAGAGAGTTCTTATTGAATCAATCAATTACAGGTTACAAATATTATGGACAATTTCCCTCTTTATATAGCCAAATAAGCCACGAAGAAAAAAAAATCAAGAATATTGAAATCACATCATAAACATATTCAGAATCAGATTTGAAAATAGCTTCTGTAGCCACCTTAGTCCACTATAAGTAGACTAATCAATGTTATTAGTCGACTATGAAATATCCTAATCGACTGTAGTAAAATAGAAACTCCAACTTTCCTTATCCAATCATTAGTCGAGTAGGCTCAATATTAGTCGAATAGGTTGGGTATCTCCTGTGCAATCCACCATTGATACGACCGATATACTCTCGTACTTGACACTATTGATTGCATCGATCTTTGACTAAACTTTAGCAGAGTTTAAAAAATTCTATCAACAAGATTTTGCCCTCTCTCCCGACAGTGTTTATACAGCACATAATATAATTTCTTGTTTATTTTTAGGAAAGCTCTTTCTGACTCTCTTTATCTGATAATCTTAAAGACGCATATTATTCTCTTCTTCCATTGACAAAAGGAGGAAATTATAATGTGAAACTGAAACTAAAGACTGTTCTTGGATAATAAATATAACATGTGATGTGTTTTGTAGCAGTCCAGTTTCTTACTTTTTAGTTATTTTATTTAATCTATGATGAAAGAATAGAAATGTAACTTAATTACCACCATTAGAATTTATCTTCTTGCTTATTAACTTGAACAAACAAGATTGGAAGAGAAATAGACATATGAGAGTTGTTGGCACCATTGCAAGAACAAAGTTAGGTTCATAGTTGAAAGAAGTGTGTCCTGACTTACAATGTTGAACAAAGTAAACACCCCAAAAACCCAGAATAAATACTATACCAATCAAGAAGAATTATAAAACTGAAGGAAAAAAAAGGAGTAAAAGAGAGGGAATAGAAGAGGGCGCGCGCACACAGAAGAAATAACTTCTCTAAGATCATCTGGTATGCACATTATTTTTTCAATGCCTTCATGTGGTCAATGGTTTTGAACTCAAATTTTCAATCTCCTGGCAATCTGTGTAAGAGATCAGTCATGTAGGTTGGAGGTAGATTATCTAGAGTGACTTCAATGCTTGCTTATGAATCCAATTATGTCCCTGAAGGATATCCTGACAATCAGGCATGATCATGCCTGCACTAAAGAAAGATGAAAGCTCAGTCTATGATGTTAAATTGGAGTGCAAATTGATTGTACATTGAAAAATGTAAGAATTTAGTGCGGATAATTATCATGATTCACTTTGGGTTCCGATTCTAAGAAATATAGAAAAAAATATAAGAAACTTTTAATCACATCATTTGCATCAAGGGTGCTACATATTAGAAGTACATAATTGGTGCTACATATTAGAAGTACATAATCTGCGGAATCCCAAAGGGTTTCATTATTCAAAATATACAATTAAGAGGGAACAACATAGTGATACATTTTAAAAGAAATGAGAATTTGTCTGAGAATGGATATATAGTCACTATCTATGTTGCACGGATTCTTAAACAAGGAGATATACCCATGTCTGATACATATCCGATACTCTAATGCTTAATAAATACTTCCAGATACTTTTATAACATATCCGATGTATCAAAGACATACCAGAAATATATCTGAGCATAAATGATGGATTTTAATTTCATTTAAATTCGAGACGCTTTTATATAACTTTCCCTCTTTTCTAACAACAAACTATGAACTTTCTGTTTCCTATAGTTCATAAAACTTGGAAATACTTTATTTTACCTGAACTATGGTGTTTTTTTTTTTACCAGTACAGCCTTACAGACATATGTTATAGATAAATAAAATTAATTAGCATACTACTTTAACTTTTATCTTTTGTATCCATGACATATTTGTTCCTGAATTTTCAAGATTCACTGTACCCATATACCTGTGCCGTATTGTATCCGTATCTCATAGTGAGATCACTGCAACATAGGTTATTGTCATTGTTCACTAAATGCATGCATGCATGTATGTATGTATGTATGTGTATTTATACATCTCTGTCGGGGTAAGAATTCATGTAAAAGAGTGTGCTGAACCATGCAAATCGATATCATATGTTAATCCACACGATATCTTAGCTAATATTTAAGCTGTTTCTGCTTTCACCAGGAATAGATGTCTTCAAAATTAGAAGATAAGAAGATTATGAGTAGCATGTGGGCAAGAAAATAGGTGTCGCTTACTGTTGAATTTTTTGAGGAACAATCAATGACGTGTGTATTCCTCGTCACCAAGTTTTTGGTGCCTAATCAGTATTGTCATTTCTTGACAGAATGCAACATCTCTTGAGAGATTATTATTGCTATGTATATTGCTTAACTCAAGATAGCATAAGAGGTGAAAATAATCTCATTGTTTCCGTATGTATTAAACATCAATATGAAGCAGTCTTAGGCACTCCATTTCACCAGAATGGGGCATAATGATGAATCCCCACTAAATTGTGGTTTTTATAAAAACATTATGGCAATAAATTATGCTCAAAATTTTTGTCAGAACAATAATATGCTACTTTCCAGATGTGGACATGATCATTTCCACACCCGCCCCCACTACATCCTTGTCCCATTATATGATTTAATTTTAGTTTTTTTTTTTTTTAAAAGCTACAGTTAGAGTTTGTTCTATAAATTTTAGTTGAATGTACATGACAGTTTCAAGAGAAGAAGCTCCAGAGGTATATTTTCTCACCTCAGTTAACACTATCTTTTAATTCAACCACCAAGAGATTAGTTCTTTGCTCTTTTAAAAGATACATATTGACTGACACTCTATTTCCTTTTCTGTTGTGAAATCATGCAGCTACACCATGAAGATACTGGCAGTCCTGTTTCTTGTTTTGTTTGGTTATATCTTTCTCTCTTCCAAGATCCATGCAGAAGGCCGAGGGCTGAAGGAGGACGCCTCTAGGTTCACTAGGAAAAGTAACAATGAAGAAGAACAGCCTCTTGCTCGTAATGATCCGAAAGATGGCATAGGTCGTTCTGTAACTGTGGAAAAAGTAAAGGAAACCAGTTATGAAGACAGAAGTGCGAGAAATGATATCAATAGCAATGTCAGCAACAATGAAAAGTATATCAAAGAGGGTTTTGATGAAAGTAACGGTGATACTTATGATGATTCTAATAGTTCTACTTCAAGCCATCACAATCCATCAGTTGAAAACTACTGCAGCAAGGTACCCGGCATCCATTGCAGGAAAAATTGACCAGTTATAATTACTCACTGGTTAAGTGTAACATATATGTATAAGGTTTGTTTTAAGTTTGTACTCTGATGTGCCACCTCTATGCCATGGATGAAAGGACCTTACATGGTCATGTGTATAAAGCTGCTAAATAAGTTTCCATGGTAGCTTGGTTTGTGTAATCAGCTGTTGCGTTATATGCTTATGATGATATATAAATTATATTGTATCACTTGAGCTTTGTTATCCTTAAAATTTGAAGCAGGGAACAAGTGGCTTCTACTTTACCTGCATTTGTTAGTACTGTTGCATGATTTTAAAGTATAATCTTAACATGTTCCCCGGAAATGGGCATATAGTAACTGATTCAAATAAGAAAATCTAATGCCTAATTCTGTAGCAAGGGCATTTCAGTAGGGTATTTATGTTAATGGTAATGAAATTTACAATCACAAATAAAAGAACTATAGGGTGTTTACAATGTAAAGATAATGTAATTTAGGTTTTTTTTATTATTAGTGTAAATGTAATGAAGTATTATCCAGCAATTTAGCTGTTTGGCAACTGTTGTCCTGCTTCATTTCTGTAAATTGTAGATGAAAGTGTTGTTTCTATTCAAATAACAAACCTTATAGTTGGGCCTCTTGTGTAAATGATCGCATGAATATCTGGTGCACTAATATAATTTTCTACACCACCTGTTCATATCTTTCACATGGAGGTTTGTTGGACAGCATGTTTTTCTTTGCTTGTACATATAGTCAATCAGTCTGAAATTTTGTTATAGGCAAGATGAGGTATCCAAGAACAAGCTTCCTTCCTATTGTCCCTGTCCTGCTCTTCTCCCATCAGGTCCAAATGCATCTCCAAAAACTGGTAATTCTTTTTTCCCATTATAGAGTTTTTTCCTTAATGGTGTCTGCTCAGCTGATGCTTTCTGTTTTATACTCAATTTTTATATCTTTGGTTAATATGAGCTAAATTGTATAAACTTTCGAGTTATTTTATTTTTGGCAATTTATGTAGTTAGTGAACGATTTGATCATTAAATCATTTATCAAAGAGGGTAGAAGACTTTGGAGATAAGGATTGTGTGCAACTTATGTGAAACTGATCTTACTTGAGCAGGCTCTAGTTTTGGTCCTTTGCTGGCTGATGAGGAGAGGGACTTAAGTTATATTAGAGCGAACATGGGTCTAATAGTAGGGGAAATTTGCATGAAAGAAACAACAATCCCCTCTTGATGTGGATAACTTGAATGCCGAATCCAATAAGAGAATTTGCAGCTTGACTAGTTACTCTCATACACAGTGATGAAGTGCAGATGTTACGTGATTGGTCATCAATAATGCATATTATAATTCACATTTTCATGCTTAATTTTTGTTACAATATTACAATTTACTTCATTTATTATTTAGTAATGTGCAGACCTCCATAATCCAAGAGAAAGCCCAAAAGAAGCCCAAAAGCCCACAATTATTATGAAAATAAAGATTAATTAGGAAGATAAAGATAGCATCTTTTCTCTCCTATTTAAATTTAGGTTTTAAATTAATTTAATTTAAAATCTAGAGGAGGAGAAGTATAGAACAAGATGAATTCTCATCCTAATTAATCATAGAGGTGGACTCTTATTCAAATTTCGGTTGCTTGCACCACAAGTTGAAGATAAAGGGAAGAAAATTTGAATTTAACTCAGATTTAGAGATAACTTGATTCCAAAATCGAAATATTTAAAAATTCAGGGATTGAATAAAAATTTCGAGGATAGATCTCCACATAAACAAACGAGTTGAAACCACACACCAAAGCGTGTGACCTGCCTCCACAAAAGAGCCGTGGCCTCCCTTTTTTTGACGTGAAAACGCAGCATTCTAGAGCCACATGCATCGAGTTTTTATGGAGGTGTTATACTACGACTCTACTTCTCAAATCCCCTAAAAATACTTCTGAAGAGCAATAGAGTAGAGGCATCTCAGAGATTGATATAGGAATTTTGTTAGTCATTTTATTTTCCAAATTTCTTTGTATTATTTTGCTTTCTATTTGGAGAAAAAGATTTTTGAAGAAGAAGAAGAACTTGTAATTGGCCGTTGACATCCCATTAATAAAGGTACATTATTCTTTTCATTTCTCTTATTTTTCAATTTAATTGTTTTATTGCTTTAGTATCTTTTATTTGCTTTTGTTCTTTTGTATCTTTTGCAACTTTTTTTCTTCATTATAAATCTTGTTAAAATAATAAAAATATGAATAACTAAATTAACTTATAGTTTGCTTATCTCTCGATCAACTAAGTTTAACCTAAAAGATGAACTGATTGAAATCCATGCTAATTAGAAACCCTAGGATTAAATTAATAATTTTTGAAGATGATAATTAATTAAGTTGAATTAATTTAGGGTTGCACTTTTTCATGATTATTCTTAGTTCATATTTAGAAATTTTGATAGATCTTGTTAGGTTTAAAAAACTTTTCTTATGTTATGCTTAGAAACTAGGATGAACTAAAGTTTAATTATAATTAGTGTACTCTAATTAGGGTTTACAATATTTTTACTCATCTAACTTGATTCTCAATCAAAACTTTAAGGTAGATTTTTATGGCTTCAATATGATGCTCTTCCCTCTTAAACTAATACTTGGTTGTAGTAAATGATTAGTAGACTATAATCCTTTTTGCTTAATTAAAACTTTTTCTTATAATAAATATTTTTTCCAACCTATTTGTTAGAGAATTTGTTTCGAAAAGCTTCCATCGCATCCTTCCCTGTGGATCGACCCGTTTAGCCCTTGATACACGACTAAATTGAGAAGAGACTAAAAACTTTCTAATTTTAACTTTTTCTTTATTTCAATTCAATTTCTCTTCTATAATCAAAATTTTGGCGCCATTGCCGGAGAAGGAACGACACGATATTCTCTAAAACTAATAGTTTTTGAATCTGTTTGCAGGATCTGATAAGAGAAAAACTAACTGTAGTTAAGGACATATAGCTACTTTGTGCCTCTGCCCTAGAAGGCACAGCAACAGAGCCTATTAAATATTTGCGTTTTCATGAAAAAAGCTGTGTTTCTGCCGCTGTGGTAGATTAGTACTGATTCATCTTTTGCAGGTTTGCTGCAAATTGTAAGTTTTGTTTACCGCAGTTGTAATTTTTCTTTGTGATCCCTCTGCATACTGCTAATTAATTAACAGTAACTTATTAGTTGATTAATATAAAAAAATTAGACTCTTGTATCATAGGCACGTGTGTATTTAAATTTTTTAATTTTTGTTGAAGAGTATTGTGACAAGGTACGTCCATATTGCATATAGACTAGGAAACACCCTTGTCTGATTTACTGCTTTTGAGTGAATTTTTTTCTATTTATTTGTACACGTGCACTAATACATCTTAAGGGTAAAACCCATATACAACATAAGGCGGGGACATCATTACCCTTTCTTGGCCCACAAACTATTTTCGTTGCACTCACAACCCTAACCCTAAAATAAAAATTGACTAGACATTGGCCTTAGGTTAACTCAGGCTCTTAAGAGATTGACTGAAGGAGGAAGTTGTTTGAAATTAACTCTTACCAAATTGGTGTCTAAGGTTGGGAATTGAGGGGCGAAACCCTAAAGGTTGGTGGTTTGGCATAATTAGGCCCATCTTTGACGGATATCTCCCACCGTTCTTACCACCTACCTAGCCGATTAACTTGTGGTTAGGTTGGCAATATAATTCCCAAAGACAGTCTAAAATTAGGAGTCGTCTAAGTCTAGGCTTACCCTAGATTAGAATTTTTTTTATTTTTATTTTTGATTTTTTCTCTTGATTGATTGGGTGAACTTGTTTGTCAATTGTGCATGTCAGCCTAGTCGAGAGACCCAACCACATCTAGACTAATTAGGAATAGTTCACCACCTAAACTCAAACTTGATCCACAAATGGCACAATAACTATCACTGCAGGATAGGTTCTTTCCTATTAGGACCTCTCTTCTATTTTGCATTCAGCTCCCCGATGTAGGAGACAACCAATTTGAGCTGAAACCATAATATATCAACACTCTTCCTAAGTTTTATGAATTTGAATCCGAGGATGCATACTTTTTCATAAGGAAATTTGAGTAAGTATGTCTTATGATGAAAATAGCCAACCTAGGAGTAGACGCCGTAAGTTATGTTTTATCCCATTCTCTTTGAAAGACTTAGTAAAGAAATGGTTCTACAGTCTAGAAGCCAGTTCCATATCATTATGGCGTAATTTCATCAAGGCCTTTTTGAAGAAGTTCTATCCCATTCACAAGACTGCACAAATTAGAAAAAGCATCTTACAGTTTAAGCAAACAGCTAATGAATCTTTTTGGAAGTACTTCGAACGCTTTAAGGACCTCCTTGCCCAATGCCCTCACCATAGGATATAGAAATGGCGACTTTACCAATCTCTTTATGATGAATTAGAATATCAAACGAAAACCTTATTAGAATGCATGTGACAAGGAGGATTTTTGAAAAAGAATGAAGACGAAGGCTGATTATTATATGAAGACTTGGCTGATAAGACCATCCAATGGAAACCAACAATAGAAAAATATAGGACCAACTATCTTAGTTCTTCTAAAGGAGGTGCCCATTCCATTGAGGCAAACATAACTATCGAAGCTAAACTAGCTATTGTAATGCAAAGACTAGAAGCTCTAGAAACTAAGGAGCCAATCTCTGTGAGCCAAGTCAACTTAACACTCTCGACAGGCTGTACTTACTGTCAGGCCATGAACCACGTGTTTGAGGAATGTTCTATCTTTTTAGCTCATCAAATGTTGCCCGAAAATATGAATGCAGCCTTCATAAGGTCCACCAACAATCCCTACGCTCTAACTTACAATCCTGGCTGGAGGAATCACCTGAATTTCTCATGAAGCCAAAATAAAAAATTCCCACCTTCCAACCATCAGTCTAATTTTTTCAATTATTAACAAACATTTCCCAACCATATTCCCCAACGTCCCCACATTGAAAAGAACTCATTCGATTTCAAGAAGATTCTTGCATCTTTCATGCAAAACATAGGACAAGCCATATTGAGGTTAGAGATCCAAATGAGTCAGGTAGCCGATTCCCTAAGTGAAAGACCCAAAGGAACTTTACCTAGTCAACTGGTAGCAAATCCTAGGAACTATAGTCAAGCTCATTTGGCTCAAGAAGATCACATGAAGCAATGTAATTTGATTCATACATTGCGGTCAGGAAAACAAGTTGATAACCAAGTATCAATACCATCAAGTTCAAAACAAGTATCCACCTCTCCTAGTCCCACTCCACCTCAACTTGACTCCGACAACACTAAAAAAGATAAAGTCAGATGAAAATGTGCACAAGCCCATAGCACCCTACTCAAATGTTTAAAAACAAACAAAGTGCACAAATGTATAAGGTACGTGAGATTTTTAATCAAGTCAAGATCAATGTACCTCTTCTTGATGCAATCTAACAAGTCCCTAACTATGCTAAATTTTCTAAGGACATGTGCACCAAGAAGAGAAAGACTAATGTGCCCAAGAAGGTTTTTCTAGCCACTAACATTAGTGAGCTATTGTCTAATCAAATCCTTGTCAAGTACAAGAATCTCGGTTTCCCTATCATTTCTTGCACAATAGGTCAAAATGCAATTAATCATGCACTTCTTGATTTGAAAGTAAGTATCAACTTACTCTCTTTCTCAGTCTACCAACAACTTGGGTTTGGTCAGCTTAGTCCGACTAAAGTTACAATCCAATTAGTTAATTGATCCGTGAAAATTCCCAAAGAGAAATTACCGATGTCCTTATCCAGATTGGGGAATTTATCTACTCAGTAGATTTTATTATTCTTGAGACCAAACTTGTATCCACTCCTAGGTCTCAAACTCACATTATCTTAGGGTGTTCATTTCTTGCAACTGCAAATGCGATCATCAATTGTAGGAACAGATCAATAAGGTTGACCATTGGAGACATGACTAAAGAGGTCAATGTGTAGGTTCACCTAGAGGGGGGTGAATAGGTGATGGCTAATCTAATGGTCACTTGATGCTAAATAATGCGGAAGCTAAAAGCAATTATGACCAAATTAAACTTATTACACTAAACATCACGTATAACACAAGAGTGTTGACGAATTCCCCGTGAAGGGCTCTAGACAAACTCCTCTAGATTCCCTTGATAAGGGTTGAGGTGCCGCGTTGGCTCTCTTGGTTAAATACAAGTGTTAGCAAACAATCCCAAGCAAGTATAACAATTAAGCACACAATATATCAAGCATGTAAAAATAAGACAAGTAATAACATGCAAGATGTAAACAAGAGACAAAGAGAGAGAGTGAGCAATCGCAAACACAAGGGATTTGTTTCGAGGTTCGAGCACACTTGCTCTACATCCCCGCCTTCGACACACGAAGGATTTCCACTATGCACGATCCCAATGGATCACTCCTCGGTGCCGCAACACCTATAAGCCCTCGGACTCTCTAGTCCCGTACACACCGCAAGCCCACCGGCTCGCCGAGGCCGCACCTCAAACAAAGAGTTCGCACCCGAACTCGAAACACCGAGTCCCCACTAGGACCCGAAACAACGCGAACACAACCGTCCGCCTCCTCAAAGGAACAAAGTAGAACTTTGGTGATCACAACTCTTGATCACCTAAAATCCTCTCACAACAAACTCCCTATAGGGTAGATATAGCAATGGATAGCTCAAGTGGGTGTGGGAGAAAACTAGAAAAGAGATGGTGGAGGAAAGCTCAAGAAAATTTCTTTTTAACACTCTTGATAAACTCCCCTTTTGATTGGAAGTATTAGCTCTCAATTTAGTGGAGAAAACTCTTTTAAAGAAGTGGGAAAAACTGGCTCAAAGTCCACTAAAAATCTTATGTAAAAACAATGTCCTAACCCCCAAATGTATAGGGCTAGAAAAACTAGCCGTTGGGGTCCTGTCAGGCCTGTCGGTCGATCGTTCGGTCGGCCGCCAACGGTCATATTTCAGACCGTTTGAACCATCGGTCGACCGGCCGGTCGACCGAGCCAGGATACAGAGAGCAATCTCTCTGTCCGGTCGACCGCGCGGTCGGCCGGGGCCCTTCCAGAGAGCAGAACTCTCTGGACGGTCGACCGGGTTGGTCGGCCGGCCATCCTGCAGAACTGGCGTGCACGTCTGTGCACGTCGGTCGACCGGGTCGGTCGACCGGCTGAAGCCAGGTCAGGTCTGAACTAGGGATTAAAAACTTGGTCTTTTGGCTCACATAAAAATCCCATAAAATACTGAAAAATATACAAAAATAGTTTTACCAATATACTTTGATAAACAAACATGCTTGCACAAAATCAAGGCATGTTACAAATGATTTGGACTATTTTTGTAACTTGAAAATATTGGCTCAATTGAAAACTTGTATTTTTCTAAAACTTGTTTTCCAAACTTCTTCATGATATAAAATAAGATATTTTGAATCATTAAAGCATAGTGTGTATGGATATGATCCACTACACAAATAAGATATCTATGTTTTTGACATTAAGCATTAAACATGGTTTTGGTTTCAAAAGACATGTACATGAGAAACACCAAAAACCAAAATAGTATTTTTCAAAATGAAAGTCTTTTCTAAATCTGAAAATTCTTTTATAAAAAGACAACTAAATCAAGAGAGTGTGTGTGATATATACTTGAGCAATCCACCAACTATTCTATCCTTTACATTTTATCTAAAAACAAAATCTTCTAAAAACAAACCTAAACTCAAGTCTTCATCTTCTTGAAGTCTTCACTTGAAGCCTTCTCATCTTCTAGACTTGGTCCAAACACGATCCAACGAGCTCAACTCTTGATGTGGTCTTGATGCATAGGCTCGTGAATCAACCGGTGCTCGCTCCAAAACTTGACTTTAAGTCCTTTTTTGAAGCTCCACACCTACTAAGATCTTGATAACAAATCTGTCACTAATTAAACACAAGATCATTAGTACTATAACTACATGAGTTGATCATCATCAAAACTAGAGTGATGGGCCTTTGGGCCAACAATCTCCCCTTTTTGATGATGACAAAACTCATGAAGTTATATATGCATGGATTAAAGTAAAGCTTCAAAGAAGCTCCCCCTTAACTCATGCATAACAAACAAATAATATAATATGGAAATGAAGCACATGACATGTATGCAAATCAAGGAGATAAACATGCTAACAAGCATAAAACAAATCAAATTCTTTTTCTCCTATTTGCAAAACAAAACATATATGCATAAAACAATTTGCAAAACAAAACATATATGCATAAAACATAAATTCTACTAACATGCATATAAATCTCAAATTCTTCTCCCCCTTTTTTTCAATCATCAACAAAGGGTAAAAACACAATCAACAACTTTTTCTCCCCCTTTTTGTCATAAACAAAGAAACCAATAAAGGGGTCAAATCAAACATATCAATAAAATGTTATATGCGATATACATTCATGAAGAGGAAGACGGTTAAGTAACTTCCCTACACATATACATTACATGAAAGAGGGATGACAAGCCCTAATTCACATAATGTATAATATGTAATGCATAAGAGGAGATGTGAAGCTCCCCCTACACACGTATACCACATAAAGAAGAGTTGTCAAGCTCCTCAATATACAATACACTCAACATGAATCTATATGTAGAAGAGATGTTAAGCTCTCCTTGCATATAGGCAATACAACTCAAAAATATTTTAATTTTTCTTATAAAACAAAATTTTGAATTTTCTCAATAAAACAAATCTTGAGAATTTTTCCTAAAATTTTTATTTTCTTATCATAAACAACTTTGTGCTTTAAACATGTAAAACAATTTTAACTCAAGCACAAACCAACTCATATATATGTATGAAAAAGAGTATACCAATTGAAATTGATACATACATATATAAGAAAACAAAATATGAGTATATACAAAAATAGAGTCAAATTGATACCAATTGAAACGATTCAATGATACCAATTGAAACAATAATAGGATCATGTGTATATCTCATAAACATTGAAGAATAAATAACTAGTTAAATTAATTTTTGAAAAACTAGTTAAAGATCCTTCAAAAATATGAAATCAAATCATATGTTTTTCATGAAACATACTAAATACACAAAAATTCAAGCACTCATGGTCCATAAAGGTCAAAAATAATCATGAAACAAAGTCATGAATAAATAAATAAGGTGTGAGTGTTCAAAAATCATGTAACTAGCATTTTCATGAAAATAGTCAATGAAGCTCAAAATGATCAAAAAAAATTATTCATTTTATTTTATCAAACAAAACATGAAGATTTATTTTTCATTAAAACAAAACAAACTTCTAGGTATATGTATGATTTATCTAAATCTAACAATATGCATACATATCCCAAACATAAAAAGAGTCTATTAAAGGTATTTGCATGAAGGCAAGAGACTCACGGGTATACATGTATATTTATTAGATTTGAATAAAAATTACATATACATGAAGTAAACCATGAAAATAGGTAAAACACGTGTAAATGAGAGAATCATCAAAACTAGCCTATACATGTGCATATAGTGGATACAAATGAGCATGAAGTGCAAACATATATGAATCAATTTGTTGCTCACTATTTGTACATGTATAAATACAAGTTTTGATAGAAACTACATTTAAACTAGTATTTACTACATGAAGGACAAAGATACATAAAACATGAACATGCTATATGATATTATGTTAAGGCATGTAAACTAACTAAGAGTTTTAGAGATAGTTACCAACACGTGAACTATACTCCAAAAGCTCCAAACATGGTGGTTGTCCCACTAAACCTCCTTGATAGTGATGCATCAAAAATATGTCCTTCAAGTCCATGCAACCACCACCAAGGCACCATCCCTCTCACGTTTTATGAGAGCCCTCACCTACATCAAAAACACACGGTGGGGGTTTTGGTACCCATATTCTTTTGGGTCCTTGGGGGTTAGCTTTGTAAGGCACCCAAAAATTTTTATTATTAGCAAAATTAAAATGATGCAACTTGTCATAACAAAATTTTGCTAAATGGCCTTTGCGGCCACAATGTGTACATGTGTACACCTTAGGATGCTTATGTGTAGGAGTGTGATTATGACGTGCAACATAAGCATATGCATGATGATGTTGTGCATGAATGTGTGGAGTTTGTTTCTTTGAAAACATTGACTCCAACCTAGTATAGTTAAATGCACAAGAGTTCAAAGTTGAACTCAAACAATCCATTTTATTTTTCAAATCTTTAATCTCATTAGTGGTGGCATGTAAAGCATGATGAGATAAAGAATCATTTTTCTTTTTCTTTTTAGAAACAAAATCTTTTTCTTTTTCACAAAATTTTCTTTTTAAAGACTTATTTTCTTGAAAAATAACTTCTTTTTGTTTTTCCACCAAATCAATTTTATTTTTCAAAGTATTGTTTCCTTCACACAAATCATTCAATTTTGAAAATAAGGAAACATTCTCATTTTTCAAATCTTCTTTTTCTTTTCTAAGCATGCAATCTTGTTTTCTAATGAATCTTTTTCATTAAGCATGCAATCAAAATTCTTTTTTAAATTTTTATTTTCTTTCTTAATCATGTCATATTTCTCAAGCAATAGTTGACAAAAAGATGTGAGCTCATCATATGACATGTCATTATCTTCATCTACCTCGGATTCGGTAGTTACCTCAAGGGGGTTATCCCCTTGAACCATATAGCATAAGTTGGAGGTGTTGCTTCCAACGTCCGAATCGCTCCCCGCATAGTATTGTTCATTTTCGCCAAGGGAGATGAGGGTGTTCCAAACTACAAAAGCCGAATCACCATTAGAAACCCTAGATAAATATTCATCATTTAGGGTTGACTTTAAAGCATGAAGGGCTTTTGCATTAGCCTCAAAATTCTTACCATCTAAACAATATGCATTATTAGTAGTGGCAAGATAACATGAATGCCTAGGGCCTTGAGGTACAAAGACATCTTAACCTTCCAAATTTGGATGTTAAGAATGTCAAAGGTGGGTGGTGACATGAAGTCCATGGTGTGTGTACAAAATATTCTGATTAGCCAAAAATGAGGATCTTTAACTCTAGGTTATTAGACCCAAATTCAGAGCACTTGGCTCTGATACCAATTGTAGGTTCACCTAGAGGGGGGATGAATAGGTGATGGCTAATCTAATGGTCACTTGATGCTAAATAATGCAGAAGCTAAAAGCAATTATGACCAAATTAAACTTATTACACTAAACATCACGTATAACACAAGAGTGTTGCCGAATTTCCCGTGAAGGGCTCTGGATAAACTCCTCTAGATTCCCCTTGATAAGGGTTGAGGTGCCGCGTTGGCTCTCTTGGTTAAATACAAGTGTTAGCAAACAATCCCAAGCAAGTATAACAATTAAGCACACAATATATCAAGCATGTAAAGATAAGACAAGTAATAGCATGCAAGATATAAACAAGAGACAAAGAGAGAGAGAGAGAGAGAGAGAGAGAGAGAGAGAGTGAGCAATCGCAAACACAAGGGATTTGTTTCGAGGTTCGAGCACACTTGCTCTACATCCCCGCCTTCAACACACGAAGGATTTTCACTATGCACGATCCCAATGGATCACTCCTCGGTGCCGCAACACCTACAAGCCCTTGGACTCTCTAGTCCCGTACACACCGCAAGCCCACCGGCTCGCCGAGGCCGCACCTCAAATAAAGAGTTCGCACCCGAACTCGAAACACCGAGTCCCCACTAGGACCCGAAACAACGCGAACACAACCGTCCGCCTCCTTAAAGGAACAAAGTAGAACTTTGGTGATCACAACTCTTGATCACCTAAAATCCTCTCACAACAAACTCCCTATAGGGTAGATATAGCAATGGATAGCTCAAGTGGGTGTGTGAGAAAACTAGGAAAGAGATGGTGGAGGAAAGCTCAAGAAAATTTCTTTTTAACACTCTTGATAAACTCCCCTTTTGATTGGAAGTATTAGCTCTCAATTTAGTGGAGAAAACTCTTTTAAAGAAGTGGGAAAAACTGGCTCAAAGTCTACTAAAAATCTTGTGTAAAAACAATGTCCTAACCCCCAAATTTATAGGGTTAGAAAAACTAGCCGTTGGGGTCCTGTCAGGCCTGTCGGTCGACCGTCCGGTCGGCCGGCCAACGGTCATATTTTAGACCGTTTGAGCCATCAGTCGACCGGCCGGTCGACCGAGCCAGGATACAGAGAGCAATCTCTCTGTCCGGTCGACCGCGCGGTCGGCCAGGGCCTTTCCAGAGAGCAGAATTCTCTGGACGGTCGACCGGGTCGGTCGACCGGCCATCCTGCAGAACTGGCGTGCACGTCTGTGCACGTCGGTCGACCGGGTCGGTCGACCGGCTGAAGCCAGGTCAGGTCTGAACTAGGGATTAAAAACTTGGTCTTTTGGCTCACATAAAAATCCCATAAAATACTGAAAAATATACAAAAATAGTTTTACCAATATACTTTGATAAACAAACATGCTTGCACAAAATCAAGGCATGTTACAATGATTTGGACTATTTTTGTAACTTAGAAATATTGGCTCAATTGAAAACTTGTATTTTTCTAAAACTTGTTTTCCAAACTTCTTCATGATACAAAAACAAGATATTTTGAATTCATTAAAGCATAGTGTGTATGGATATGATCCACTACACAAATAAGATATCTATGTTTTTGACATTAAGCATTAAACATGGTTTTGGTTTCAAAAGACATGTACATGAGAAACACCAATAACCAAAATTGTATTTTTCAAAATGAAAGTCTTTTCTAAATCTGAAAATTCTTTTATGAAAAGACAACTAAATCAAGAGAGTGTGTGTGATATATACTTGAGCAATCCACCAACTATTCTATCCTTTACATTTTATCTAAAAACAAAATCTTCTAAAAACAAACCTAGACTCAAGTCTTCATCTTCTTGAAGTCTTCACTTGAAGCCGTCTCATCTTCTAGACTTGGTCCATACACGATCCAACGAGCTCAACTCTTGATGCGGTCTTGATGCATAGGCTCGTGAATCAACCGGTGCTAGCTCCAAAACTTGACTTTAAGTCCTTTGTTGAAGCTCCACACCTACTAAGATCTTGATAACAAATTTGTCACTAATTAAACACAAGATCATTAGTACTATAATTACATGAGTTGATCATCATCAAAACTAGAGTGATGGGTCTTTGGGCCAACACAATGTCTTTAACCTAGAAAAGCAACCTCATAAGATTAAAGACCAAAGGTTTGAGGTAAACTTCATTGAGAATAATTGTGAAGAAGAAAGTGAAGGTATAGAGAATGAGTCTCTATTTTATAATGAATTATTTGAGAATAAGTGCGATTATATTAATAAGAAGACACATGTTAGAGATCCTAATTTTAGAGTCCCCTCTAAAAAAAAAAAAAAAGAAATTTGATTTGAGTGTCTTCACTATCGATGAGCCAATCAATGATATATCGCATGAGAATATAATTCAAGAACCTCCAATTGATTTAACTTTTGAAAACCTCTTTGAAGAAGAACTCTTATGTTTGAATGAACCAATTAGGGATATTTTAGTTAATTACACATCTTTAGGAGAAAGAATTGATCTAAGTTTTGAGGAGATATATGAAACTGAGCTAGAATTCCTAAGCATTCATGGCGAGGAAGTTCCAACTGAGAGGTGTGATAGTAATCAATTTTTGAACAGTGAATGTAGACATGTGAGAAAGAAGAGCTTAAGAAATGTGAGACTAGGGAGGAAGATAGCTAAAAAAAAAATGGCCTCCCTGTTGTGCCCTATAAAGAGAACCCATTGGAATGATGGGAAGTGAGCTAGAGGAATGAAACCTAAAAATTTCTAGGTGTGCGAGAAACATGTGTTATACATATATTTGTATATTATTATTATTATTTTACCTCATTTTACACTTTATTTCATGCATTCATGCATTACATTCATACATTGAGGAAATTGCAGCGATGTGGGGGGTAAACAACTAACATAATAAAAAAATTAATAAACCAAATAAAAAAAGAAGTAACTTAAAAAAATCAAAATATTTTTGAAATTTTCTAAAAAACTTTTTGAAAAAGGAAATAATATTTTGACTTATCTCCTGTAAGTAATTAAGTTAATTTTAAGGAATAAAAAAATCATAATTAGAATTTCCTACTGCTTGGTCAAAATAAGGGTGTTTGTTTGATTTTTAGGTTTAGGAAGAAAAATTGAAAAAGTAATTTAGTCTTGATATCTTTACCTTGATGAAATATTCATATTTTCTACACTTACACATTTGGGATTCAAAACAAAAACTCTCGTGTCTTAGAAAAATATATATAAAACAAACAAAACTAATTATTAATTAGCTAGGTACTTTGGCCTAAGAAATCCTTGGTATTTACGCAAAAAGTAATTAGGTAAGTTTGAAAGGGAAAAAATAAGGAAAAATATATTATATATGTATTAACACATTTAATAATCAATTAGTTAGGTATTAGGGCCTCAAGAAACATTTATACTTACACGAAAGAAAATTAGATGAATTAAACATATTTAAAAAAAAAGAAGTGCTTAAAGGACAACGAGTGGTAATACTTCAAACTTCTTACAAAAAAGGAAGAAAAGTAATAAATGTATAAGGCATGAGGGTTGAAGCTGAAGAATGCCAAGTATAAAAAAATTTCATGTTCACAAAAATGCATATGACTAAGGGTAAAGATAATAGACTCGATGAGAAATTCAGTTTTAATTTTAACATAAATTGATAAATAAATATTTGATTAAAGACTAAGTATAAGAATGATCAATTTGGTAATCCTAAAAACTTATAAATTGCTTAATTTTTACAAAGATATTTCAAATATTTTTCCTCTTTTAAAATAGAATTTCAAAAAATACTGACATTTTATTTTTCTTTCTTTATGGATTTTTTGGTGTAATCTACTGAAAACCCTCACGAGATAACACTCGTTCTCTAGGGATAACTTAGAGGTTTAACAGCTTGTTGTACATGCTAAGTGCAATCGTGATACATATGAAAGTGATATTAGGGTAATTAGATTAGGTTTTTTTTTTAGTTTTACTCGAGAACGAGCAAAAAGATAGTTGTGGGGGTGTGATCGGTCATCAATAATGTATATTATTATTCACATTTTCATGCTTAATTTTTGTTAAAATATTACAATTTAATTCATTTATTATTTAGTAATATGCAGAAATTCAAGAGAAAGCCCAAAAAAAAGCCCAAAAGCCCACAATTATTATGAAAATAAAGATTAATTAGGAAGCTAAATGATTCATCTTTTCTCTCCTACTTAAATTTGAATTTTAAATTAATTTAATTTAAAATTAGAGAAGGAGAAGGATAGAATAAGATGAATCCTCATCCTAATTAATGATAGAGGTGGACTTCTATTCAAATTTCGGTTGCTTGCACCACAAGTTGAAGATAAAGGAAAGAAAATTTAAATTTAACTCAGATTTAGAGATAACTTGATCTTTAAGACCGAAACATTTTCAAATTCGGAGATTGAATAAAAATTTTGAGGATAGATCTCCACATAAACGGACGAGTTAAAGCCACACCCAAAGCGTGTGACCTGACTCCACAAAAGAGTCGTGACCTCCCATTTTTGACGCGAAAACGCGGCAATTTTGGGGCCGTGTGCGTCGCGTTTTAGTGGAGGTGTTGTACTGGCACCTATTTCTCAAATTCCCTATAAATACCCATGAGGAGCAACAGAGCAGAGACCTCTCAGAGATTAATTATAGGATTTTTGTTAGCCATTTTATTTTCCGAATTTCTTTGTATTATTTTGCTTTCTATTTGGAGAAGAAGATTTTTGAAGAAGAAGCAGAACTTGTAATTGGCCGGTTATATCTATTAATAAAGATTCATTATTCTTTTCATCTCTCTTGTTTTTCAATTTAATTGTTTTATTGCTTTAGTTTCTTTTATTTACTTTTGTTCTTTTCTTTCTTATGCAACTTTCTTTCTTCATTATAAATCTTGTTAAAATAATAAAAATATGAATAACTAAATTAACTTACAGTTTGCTAATCACTCGATCAACTAAGTTAGTCTAAAAGATGAACTGATTGAAATCCATACTAATTAGGAACCGTAGGATTAGATTAATAATTCTTGAAGATGAATAATTAATTAAGTTGAATTAATTTAGAGTTGTACTTTTTCATGATTATTCTTAGTTCATATTTAGAAACTTTGATAGCATTTTGTTAGATTTAAAAGACTTTTCTTATACTATGCTTAGAAATTAGGATGAACTAAAGTTTAATTTTAATTAGTGTACTCTAATTAGAATTTATAATATTTTCTCATCTTACTTGATTCTCGATCAAAACCCTAGGGCAGATTTTTATGGCTTCAATATGATTTTCTTTCTTCTTAGATTAATACTTGGTTGTGGTAGATGATTAGTAGACTATAATCTCTTTTGTTTAATTAAAACTTTTTCTTACATTCAATATTTTTTTTTCAAGTTATATGTTAGAGAATTCGTTCCGAAAAGTTTCCATCGTATCTTTCCTTGTGGATCGACTCGTATAACCCTTGCTACACAGATAAATTGAGAAGTGACTAAAAACTTTAACTTTTTCTTTATTTCAATTCAATTTCTCTTCTACAATCATTACAACATAGTGTTAAGGGGAAACCACTGAAAATATTTTATCTTGCTTGGTTCTTGTGTATGTTGCAAACGTTTTAGATTCTAAGTGATTTCTCATGTGTTGCGCTCCTAGGTAATTTTAAAGAGTGGATTGATGGCCAAAGAGGCTGATCGATGGAAAAAGTACATCCTGCAAACGTGCCACTGGCACTCATCTTCACACTGTATGCTCAATAGAAATAGGTTAGTAACTCCTGGATAGTCCACTGTCTTAAATGTTTACCCCCATTTATTGTTCACTACTCACTTTTCATCTTATGTTTGTGAGGGATAAATAATCAGATTTCTGGTGCACGAGGTCTTATCTAAAACTTGAACTTGGTCGAACTCAGTGATTTATCACATCCTATCCTTCTTTTAACTTGATTTATTTTCTATTTGTGCTTAAACCAAATCTGAATGGCATCCAGCTAACAATTCAAGAATACAACTGCATATTTTTATATTGTTTATAATTATATCCATTTTTTGTTTTTGACTGTGAGGAATATAGCCTGGTTGGCTCCCAGCCATCCCCCAGTACAGAGGAAATCACATTTGATTACCTGTAATTCTAAACATGGATTCTTCCATTGTAGGATTTGAGAGAGATTCCACTATTTGGTTTGTCATATTGTAGATTCCAATTACTCTTGTGATTGCTAATTAAGTTTTATTATGCATTGAATAGTTTATAAACTTAATCATTTGATATTTCAGTAAATCTTCGCCCTTTTTTACTTTGTCATTTACTAGCCAACCACCAATTTGATGCAATTTTTTCGTAGTGTATAATACGAATTCTAATCTTGATATTGGTTTCAGCAGTAGTAAACTTTGTGAAATGTATTATACCAGAGACCCTCTGAAGCCACATATGGTTCTGAGCTCTTATTATGAAACAGCATTCCTGGAACATACTTCCACCATAAATGTTTTCCCAGAGTTTTTTTTCCTGGGCAATAGGTTTCATCCAAATCCTAAATCTGGGCTATCATATAGGTGTTGGCCCGAAGGCCCATCACTCTAGTTTTGATGATGATTAACTCATGTAGTTATTATACTAATGATCTTGTATTTAATTAGTATCAGATATTTGATCAAGATCTTAATTGATGTTTAACTTCAACAAAGGATTTGAAGTTAAGCTTTGGAGCTAGCACGTGTTGATTCAAGAGTTCGCGCATCAAGATTGCATCAAGTACTCAAGAGGAGTCTAGCTCATTGGATCAAGATTTGGACCAAGTCAAGAAGGAGAAGAAGTCCTTCAAGAGAAGATTTTCAGGAAGACTTGTGTTATGTTTATAAGTGTCAAAATTATATTTTTAGATAAAATATAAAGGATAGATTAGTTGGTGGATTGCTCAAGTTCATATACATTTACACACAAGATTTATATGTATTTTCATAAAAGAGTTTTCATTTTGAAAAATACCGGTTTGATTTTTAAGCTTCAAAATATACATGTGTTTTATTAAAACTTATTTTAGAGCTTATTGTCAAAAACATAGATATTTCACCATATATGTGTAGTGGATCATATCCATACACACTAAGCTTCAGAAGGATTTAAAATATCTTGTTTTTGTATTAGAGGAGTTTTGGAAAAATCGGTTTTCAATTTGAAAAAATCATTTTTGATAAATACAGATTTTTGTTTAAGGCAAAACTTTCATATTATAAAAATAGTTCAAAATGTTTGAAATATGTTTTAATTTTTAATCAAACATGTTTGTATATCAAAGTATATTACTGAACTTATTTTGTAGAATTTATGAGAATTTATGGGATTTTATTGAAGGAAAAAGACCAAGTTTTAAATCCTTAAAACCTGTATTTTGGCCTTCTGCCGGTCGACCGCACGATCGACCGAGCCAGAGGTCGGTCGACTGGGCGGTCGACCGACGTGCACGGCCTTGTTTGGCTGGAGGGCTGGTCGACCGACCCGATCGACCGCCAGAGAGTTCTGCTATCTGGATCTGGTCTCGGTCGACCGGGCGGTCGACCGGTAGAGAGCTTCTGCTCTCTGTATCCAGGCCTCGATCGATCGGCCGGTTGACCGGTGGCACAACGGTCTGAAATCCGATCGTTGGCCGGTCAACCGGGCGGTCGACCGACAGGAGGATTTCCTGCTGAGTTGGCCTCCAACGGCCATATTTTGAGAGCCTATATATTGGGGTTCCCTTGGACTGTTTTTTACAAGATTTTAAGTGGGTTTTTAAGATAGTTTTTCTTACACTTCTAAGTGTTTATTGTTGGAGGAGAGAGTACAGTAGAGGAGGTGAATTCATGCCAGGTGCTGTTGAAGATTGCCAAGGAGTCTACGACGAAAGGCAAAGGAACAGCGGGCAGGAAAAAGCAGCAGCAGCAGAAAAGACAGAGGTCGGTCGACTGGACCGGTCGACCGACGTGCACAACGTGCACAGGATTTGAGCGGTCGACCGGACCGGTCGACCGCAACACTCTGTCTGCAGAAGACAGAGCTCTCGGGTTGTTTCGGTCGACCGGACCGGTCGACCGGAGAGGCTCTCTGCAGGAACCCAACTCTCGGGTTGTTTCGGTCGACCGGACCGGTCGACCATAAGAGGGAGTCGGTCGACCGGACCGGTCGACCGACAGTCGGGTCTAGGCTGAAAACTGCTGTTTCGGGAAGTTATGTATTTAAGCCCTAATTGTAATTTCTAGGGTGAAGTGCCCAGAGGAAAATAAGCTGCGGACTCTCTTGTTTTCATAGAGATCCAGAGCTATTGTAATCATCTTCCAAATTGAAACTCTCTCCATAGATTGCCCCGAGGACGTAGGCATTCAGGCCGAACCTCGTTAAATCGCGTTGTTTTGTGATTGTGCGTTCTTCTCTTGTGATTTCTGTGATTTTGGGTGTTCTTTGTGGTTGTGGAGATAGTGTGATTCTCTGTTGGTTGTTGACGGTGCGCACAACAAGTGGTATCAGAGCTTCAGGTTACGCTTGGGATTCTGAGGATTCGAAGGGCTCCAGATCTGATCAGGTGGAGATCGTGTGTCGATCTTCAGGTCAGAGGTATTGGTGTTCAAGGAGATCGTGTGTCGATCTCAGGAGGACGCAAGGAGGGCTTGTTGAATCAGTGTTTGGAGTAGATCCGGTGAGAAACTCGATCTAGGGTTTCGAGAGGCAGGTAAAAATCCCATTTTTTATCTAAGAAAAGATTTATTCCAATTTGGTTATTCTTTCCGCATAAATAGAGAATCAAAGGTAGATCTCAATGGCAGAAGAAACTACTTCCGTTAAAACAATGAATCACTCAAGGATCGAAGTTGTCAAGTTCAATGGAACTAATAATTTCAGGATGTGGAGGTGTGAGGTTATGGATGCATTGAATGCACAGAACCTCGAGGACACGCTCCTATTAGAGAGGAAGAAGACTACTACCACTGATGAAGAGTGGGCGAAGATGAACAGGTCGGATGTGGGTTGATACGTTCATGCTTGTCACAAGACATCAAATATCTTGTACAACATGAGACGTCAGCTAAGAAACTGTGGAATACTCTTGAGAAGAAGTACCTGACAAAGAGTGTGGAGTCTAGGTTGCAGCTGAAGAGTAAACTGTATCAGTTCAGGATGCAGAAGGGAAGCACAGTAAACGAGCATATCAACCGATATACGAAACTTCTTACAGACTTGTTGAATGTGGATGTTACTGTAAGT
This sequence comes from Agave tequilana, assembly GCA_038442645.1. Taxonomy (NCBI): domain Eukaryota; kingdom Viridiplantae; phylum Streptophyta; class Magnoliopsida; order Asparagales; family Asparagaceae; genus Agave; species Agave tequilana. The sequence goes on from JAVJIF010010071.1 coordinate 127,876, forward strand.
GAGGAAGACAAGTCAGTCATTCTCCTGAACTCACTCCCACCGGAGGAGTATGAGACATTCACTATGACATTCATAAATGGAAGGCAAACCTTAGTTTATGATGAAATATCGTCTGCACTGATGAGTTATGAGACAAGGAAGAATGAGAGACATTCTGGTCAGTCAAGTTCATCAGCGGAGGCTTTGGAAGTAAGAGGCAGGAGTTCATCTAGGAAAGGCAAGGAGATGAGAGGAAGATCAAAGTCTAGGTCGGGCTTCAGGGATATTAAGAAAAACCAGTGCATGTACTGCAAAGAGATTGGGCACTGGAAGGTTGACTGTCCAAAGTACAAGGGAAAGAAGAAGGAATCAAAATCTGAGGCAAATCTGGCAAGAGTGACAAAAGCTACAAGCGGTAAATCACAGGCAGATGGAGCAGATTCAGATTCTTCAGTGTTCTCTTTTTCAGTGACTACTCCTATTGTAGGTTACTCGGGGGATAACGAGTGGATCCTGGATACAGGTGCTACATATCATGTATGCCCTAATCGAGATTGGTTTACCAGTCTTGAGAAGTTGGAGGGTGTTCGGTCGTCATGGGCGATAATCATCCGTGCATCATGGAGGGTGTAGGCACTATTCCTATCAGGATGTTTGACGGGATGGTGAGGGAGCTGAAAGAAGTAAGATATGTACCTCAGCTGAAGAGGAACTTAATCTCAGTAGGAGCTTTGGAATCATTGGGCCTAGGAGTGACTATTAAGGAGGGAGTCCTTAAAATGACAAAGGGTTCGATGGTGGTGTTGAAGGCTGATCGCCGGAGTAACCTGTATTACTTGAGGGGTAGTACAGTGACAGGACAGGTGGCAGCTTCTACTAGTCAGAAGGAAGATCTAACCCGGCTATGGCACATGAGGCTGGGACATGCAGGGGAGAAATCGATGCAAGCTCTTGTGAGGAAAGGGCTGCTGAAGGGTGCAGAGACCTGCAAGTTGGATCTATGTGAACATTGCATCATCAGCAAGAAGACGAAGGTGAAGTTTGGCACAGCTTCACACTGCACCGAAGGTATTCTTGACTATGTTCACACGGATGTATGGGGACCTTCCAAGACTGCATCAATTGGAGGTAACCACTATTTTGTGTCGTTCATTGATGACTATTCTAGGCGATGTTGGGTGTACACCATGCGACACAAAAGTGAAGTCCTAGAATTGTTTGTGAAGTGGAAGGCTAATCAGGAGAGAAGCACGGGAAGGAAGGTCAAGGTCCTCCGTTCTGACAACGGAGGAGAGTACAAATCAGATCCTTTCCTACAGCTATGTCTAGATGAGGGCATAGAGAGACACTTCACAGTAAGGGAAACTCCGCAATAGAATGGGGTGGCTGAAAGAATGAACCGGACTTTGCTAGAGAAGGTTCGGTGCATGTTGTCAAATGTAGGATTGCCAAAGAAGTTTTGGGCTGAAGCTTTGGGATATGCATGCCATCTTGTGAACAGGTTGCCGTCGTCTGCAATAGGGGAAAGATTCCTCTTGAAGCTTGGTCAGGAAAAGCTGCTATGGACTATGATTTGCTACGGGTCTTCGGATGTCCAGCCTACTACCATGTCAAAGAAGACAAATTGGATCCAAGAGCAAAGAAAGGGGTGTTCGTTGGCTTCAAGCGAGGAACTAAGGGGTTCAAGATTTGGATCAACAGGACAACAAGTTCATACTCAGCAGGGATGTCACATTTGATGAGGCTTCGTTGATGAAGCCTACGGTCTCTCAGCAGGTGGAGACCAACAAGACCAAGGAGCTATTGCAGCAGGTGGAGAGTGATGCAAATCCACCATGTCTAGAGGATTCAGTGTCAGTGAGGATCATTCCTGAGGTGACACAGGGAGGTGATCAAGTTGCAGAAGAAGATGCTGAAGTTGTTGAAGAGGATCAGGAGCAGGTCATGGGTACTGTTCCAGATCCTACTGCAGTTGGAAGACCACGGAGGAATACTAGGAGACCAGGCTGGCTCACCACCGATATGGTTGTTTCATATGCACTTCCAGTTGTTGAAGAGGCTATTCCATCTACATTCAGAGAAGCTGAGATCAGTTCAGAAGCAGATATGTGGAAGGAGGCCATGAATGAAGAGATGCAATCTCTTTATAAGAACAACACATGGGAACTTACTAAGTTGCCCAAGGGGAAGAAGGCCATAGGGTGCAAGTGGGTATTTGCTAAGAAGCAAGGATCTCTTCAAGAAGATACAGTGCGCTACAAGGCAAGGTTGGTGGCTAAAGGCTACGCTCAGAGAGAAGGAATCGACTACAACGAGGTGTTCTCCCAGTAGTTAAACACTCGTCTATTCGGATTCTATTGGCCTTGGTGGCGCAGAATGAGTTGGATCTTGACCAACTTGATGTAAAGACCGCCTTTCTCCACGGCGATCTTGAGGAGGAGATCTATATGACACAGCCCACAGGTTACAAAGCTGCAGGGAAGGAAGAGTTGGTATGCAAGCTGAAGAAATCGCTGTACGGTTTGAAGCAGTCTCCTAGACAGTGGTACAAGCGATTTGACAGCTTCATCAGGAAGAAGAAGTACACAAGAAGCCATTTCGATCCATGTGTGTACTACAACAAACTACTGAAAAACACCTAGGGGGGTGAATAGGTGTAAGTGCTAATCTAGAAACTTAATGCAAACTAAGTGCGCTAAATGCGGAAGCTAATGCAAATTATGCACAAACTAATACAATACAACAAGTGTAGCCGAATTCCCCTTGCGAGGCTCTGGACTAACTCCCCTTGATTCCCCTTGAAATGGGTTGAGGCGCTATGTGAAGCTCTTGTTGGATGAGTACAAGTTAGGCACACACACACAAGCAATCCAAGCAATAAGAAATATGTGCACACACAATCAAGCCAAGCAATCAAGAATGAATAGCAATATGAATAAATGCAAGGCAATATGAAATATGCACAACACAAGCAAATATGATATGATGTGAATATGATGCTTTGCACAAATATAAGAGAGAGAGTTAGAGAGACAATGGATCAATACGCAAACACCAAGATTTGTTTCAAGGTTCGAGCACCTTGCTCTACATCCCCGCCTACACCACCGTGTAGGATTTCCACTATCTCAACTCCCACCGAGGGAACCTCTACCAAAGAGGATTTCTTACAACTCTAGGAGTACCAAACTCCTCTCTCAACAACAACCTCCACCGAGGCCCAACAACCAACAACAACAACAACCACCTCTACCGAAGAGGTTTACAACCAAACTCAATCACCTCTACCGAAGAGGGATCCAAACCAACAACCCAATACAACAATCTCCACCTCTACCAAAGAGGGAGCAACTCAAGAAATCAAGGGTTTACAACAAGTGGTATATTTCAACCACAAACCTCTTTCCCTTTTCTTTTCCACAAAAACAAGATCCTAAATAGTTTAGGATAGAAGATATAGCTCAAGTGTGGAATCAAAGTGTTTTTGGAAACAAGCAACAAAGAAAAACTACTTGGGAAATCTCTTGTATATGATAAAAAGTGAAATACCAAATCAAAATCCCAAAACCTAGTTTTCTTTGATTTTCCAAAACCCAAAACAAATAAAGATGAGAAGTTTTAAAGCCCCAAAAACTCTTTTAAAACTCTTTTAAACACTTCAGAAAACTAGTATTTTTTCTCTTAGAAATCTTGGCTAAAATCCCCAAAGAGATGGGGTTTATATAGCCCCTATACAAAACTAGCCGTTAGGCTGAGTTGGCAGTCTGACAGACTGCCGGTCGACCGGTCCGGTCGACCGCCAACGGTCAAAAATGTGACCGTTGGGCAATAGCGGTCGACCGGCCCGGTCGACCGAAACATCCTGAGAGCAGAACTCTCATCCCGGTCGACCGGCCCGGTCGACCGTTCCAGAGACTCCAAAACGTGCACAGACTTGTGCACATCGGTCGACCGTCCCGGTCGACCGGCCTATGGTGCGGTCGACCGGTCCGGTCGACCGACTTGGCCTGTCAGCCAGTCCTCAGTTCTGCACAGATACGGGATTTGAAAATAGGTCTTTTCACTCAATAAAAATCCCATAAATTCACAGTAAATCTAAAAATTAGTTTTAATCACAATAAAAACTGTTTTTCTAAAAATATGTTTTTCTAAAACTTGTTTTATCATTTTACTTTGATAACCAAACTTGTGATAAAAATTTCAAGACATATATCAATCATATCAATTCATTTTGTGTCTTGCCAATTTTATCAAAAACAACACTTGTATTTTATCAAACTAGAATTTTCCAAAACATGAATAGGATAGTCAAAATAAGTTTGTCTAGCAAGTTTAAAGCATGTATGTATATCTAGAACATATCTAATATACATAGGTATAAGGTAAACTTGTTTTGATCTATTATTCATGAAAACCAAAAACCAAATCATGAAACGTGTGTGTTTTGTGCACTTGAGCATATCAACTAAACTAAGCTTTACAAATATGGATCTAAAACACAAACTCTAAACTAGATACCTAAGTCTTCTTGTCGATCTTCCATCTTCAAGTAGACTCGGTTCAAACTCCGTGATTCTCAAAGTGCAAAGGTATGATCTTTAAGCTTTGGCACCGGAATCATCATGAATAGCTTCCAAACACCTCTTGTTGAAGCTAATCACCAACTAATATCCTGTTAATGATCTGAAACTTATAAACACAAGAATATTAGTAAACATAACTACATGAGTGTTGATCATCATCAAAACTAGAGTGGAAGGCCATTGGGCCAACAATCTTCCCTTTTTGATGATGACAAAACTCATGGAGTTATATATGCATGGATTAAAGTTAAGCTTCAAAGAAGCTCCCCCTTAACTCATGCATAGGGATAAACAATAAATATATGCAATGAATATTAAACATGAAACATGCATATGCATAAACAATAATTGGTTCGAATATTCAAAACAAAATAACCTCTAGATACCAATTACAAAGCAAACTCTATAAAACGATTAAACTTAATATTCTTGAGATTAAAACATAATATATGCATAAACATAAGCATGCATATAAAACAAAACATGTACCAATCATGCATAGAAGTATTTGAGTTTTATATATGCATGTTAAACTCTCAAATAATTCTCCCCCTTTTTGTCAATCATCAACAAAGGGGTAAACAATCAAAACCATAGATAAAATGAGGGGTAAAAATACTTCTCCCCCTTTTTGTCAATCAAAACAATGCAAACAATGTTCTCCCCCTTTTTGTCTAAAACAAAAAACAAAGTCAATAAGGGGTGACTACAAACATGATATCAATTTAAAAAAAATATGTCAATGAAGTATCTTGATATCAATAAACAAGGATCAATATATGTTATATGCTATATACATTCATGAAGAGGAAGACGCTAAGTTAGCTTCCCTATACATATGCATTACATGAAGAAAGGATGACAAGCCCCAATTCACATAACACATATTATGTAATGCATAAGAGGAGATGTGAAGCTCCCCTACACACGTATATCATATAAAGAAGAGTTGTCAAGCTCCTCAATTTATAATATACTCAACATGAATCTATATGTAAGAGAGATGTTAAGTTCTCCTTGCATATAGGAAATACAAATCAAAACTTTGAATATTTTCTTTAAACAAAATTTTGGAAATACCAATTGTAATTAAACATAAGTCTTGAATTCTTAAACATGAATCTTGAAACCAAAACAAATTTTAAATTTCTTAAATATGATACCAATTGTAAATATTTTACCAATTGAAAAGATTTTACAAACATGTTATTTTAAAACATTGATACTAATTGAAATACAAAATCATATTTTCTCCCCCTTTATGAAATACAAACTAAAGTCATGCATAGTCTTGATAACAATTTAAAAGTAATCAATTTAAACAAAATTGAAACTCAAGCACTAGCATAAACACAAACATATATATGTATGAAAGATAGATACCAATAGAAATTGATATACTTGGAATTTAAAGTATACATACATACAAAACATATATGAGTATACAAGAAGATCAAAATGATACCAATTGAAAGAGTTCAATGATACCAATTGACATAACAATAAGTTCAAGTGTATACATCATATTATCTACCACCCAATCATAATTCAAGTTTTAAAGATTTTCAATTTAGGGCATACATGAACATGATCTCCCATCCTACCGCCCTTAGAAGGTAGGGGTTTTAAAGATAGATTTGAAAATGTAGTTTTGTTTGAAAATCACTACCAAAATGAAGAACACCGCAACTAGTTAAATGAAAAACTTATTAACTAGCACGAAATCCTTCAAGCAAGGAATAAAACAAAATTGAAATTCACATGATAATCATTACTCTAACCAATAAAGCATAACTCATGAGAAACAAAACATGAGCAATAGATATGAGTGTACAAATAATATGTGAAGATCATAATCATGAAAAATATTTCATTGAGCTCAATTATTCCTTAAAACATAATTCCATCAAAAACATGAAAAATCATATAAAACTCCTTATTTAATCTTCAAGGCATATGTATGTCTAATACAAGCTAAAATATACATACATATCCAAAACTCAACGAGTCCACTAAATGTATATTCATGAAGGCACGTGGCTCAAAAAGATGTATATGTATAAGATTAGTTTGAACTAGATAGACATATACATGAAGTTAAACATAAATACATGAAACATGAAAAAACTAAATTTTCATCACAACAAATTTCATTTCAAGGTATATGTATGAATTGTCAAACATGAAGTATACATACATATCCCTAAACACAATTGAGTCCAAATATAGATTTGCATGAAAGGCAAATGACTCAAGGGGTATACATGTATATCTTAAAGTTTGACAATAATACACATATACATGAAGTGAAAACTCATAAAACAAATCCAAAAATGGAATACAAGTTTGAAATGTATGAATCATCAAAACTAGACTATACTAGCACATCTAATGGGTTCAAATAAGCGTTCAAGCTCATACATATATAGATTTATTTGTGGCCCACTATATGTACAAGTATAATTCCTAGTCTTAATGAAAACTAACATCTAAACAAGTAACCTTAACATGAAGCATCAAAACACAATATAAAAATCATCATGATAAAACTAAAACATGATTACTATGTAAATTCACATGTATTAGATTCATGATGTACATTATAGCTTAAACAAAAGTGAGAACACTAAATATGGGTTCATATAAGCATATGTGTCTCAAATACTATACATGTATGTCAAGGATCTAATAAACATGGAATGAACATACTAATCCATAGACATCAAAAACATGCTATAAAACATCAAAACATGCTATAAGCAATGAAATGGAAAGCATGTAAACAATAAATGGGAGTAAAGGATTGTTACCTAAAACCGAAGAAGCAACTTTCCTCGTCTCCAAAACATGGTGGTCATCTCCACCAAATCTTCCCTTGAAAGTGATGCATCCAATTTGATTTCCATGAAGTCCGAAACGCATCCACTCCAAGGTGTCATCACTCTCACGTCATGTGAGAGCCCACACCTACATCAAAAATAATAGGAGGGGTGGTCTTTGGTACCCATACTCTTTTGGGTCCATGGGGGTTAGTCTCATTTCTAACCCAAACAAAATTCTTTGCTAATTAGGAGTATGTAATCTATCATAACAAAATTTAGCAAGGTGACCCTTACGTCCACAATGTGTACATGTGTACACATGAGCATACATATGGTGATGGGTGTGTCCGTGAGGAGCATGTGTATGCCGTGAAGGGTGTGCATGCATAAAGGATGGAACTTGTTTCTTTCGAACCAAGGTTTCCAACCGTGAGTGGTTCATGGCACATTGGCTCATAGTGGAGCCCAAACAATCCATTTTCTTCTTTAACAAATTTATATCATTTTCGAGCATAGAAGAAGTGGAACATGCAATGGGTGATTTAGGTGAAACTACCCTAGCATGGCAAACATGAGAATCAATCTTATTTTGCAAAACAATATTTTTCTCTAAGCAAACATTTAAATCATTGGAAATAGAAATGATTTTGTTTTTCAAAACAACATTCTCTTTTAAAACAAAATCAACTCTAGAAGACAAGTTTTCATTTTTCTTTAAAATAGCATGGCAATCATTTTTAGACTTTAAAAATTCATTTTCTTTAAGTGCAAGTTCCAATTGAGATCTCAATGAATCCCTTTCATTATAGACCTCAACCTTCTCTTGCAAAACATTGTCAAGTCTAGCATGCAAACACTTATTTTCTTTTTCAATTTCTAGACTTTCTTTTTCAAAATCTTATATTTTTCAATTAACTTTTCACATACTATTGAAAGTTCTTCATTTAGAGCATGGGGATCAACAATATCATTACTAGAAGAACTAGCATCATCATCACTATCTAAGTGGGGTTCCGAATGTACCTCAAGGGAGTCATTCCCTTGGACCATATAGCATTGTTGTGGCTCGGATTCTCCACTAGATTCCTCTTCTTGTTGGATTTGGACTTGAAGCTTGGAGGTGTTGGTGGTTGTTGTCAACTTGTTCCACACTGCAAAAGCGGAATCAAGATTAGAAACACGTAAAAGATATTCTTTAGGTAAAGTGCTTCTAATGGCCTCTAGGGCTTGTGCATTGGCCCCTATATGATTACCATCACCAAGATAACATCTCTTGGTGGCGGCAAGGAAGACATGCAAACCTAGGGTCTTTAGGTACATGGACATCCTATACTTCCAAACATCAACGTTGGATGGGTCAAAGCTAGGAGGGGTCATGAAGTCCATGGTAAACTATATATGAATGTGCAACCAAACAAATGCAAATGAGATTAGCAAGCAAATGGATCACTCCTAGGATGTTAAGCCTAAGTATCAGGAGCACTAGCTCTGATACCAATTGAAAAAACACCTAGAGGAGGGGTGAATAGGTGTAAGTGCTAATCTAGAAACTTAATGCAAACTAAGTGCGCTAAATGCGGAAGCTAATGCAAATTATGCACAAACTAATACAATACAACAAGTGTAGCCGAATTCCCCTTGCGAGGCTCTGGACTAACTCCCCTTGATTCCCCTTGAAATGGGTTGAGGCGCTATGTGAAGCTCTTGTTGGATGAGTACAAGTTAGGCACACACACACAAGCAATCCAAGCAATAAGAAATATGTGCACACACAATCAAGCCAAGCAATCAAGAATGAATAGCAATATGAATAAATGCAAGGCAATATGAAATATGCACAACACAAGCAAATATGATATGATGTGAATATGATGCTTTGCACAAATATAAGAGAGAGAGTTAGAGAGACAATGGATCAATACGCAAACACCAAGATTTGTTTCGAGGTTCGAGCACCTTGCTCTACATCCCCGCCTACACCACCGTGTAGGATTTCCACTATCTCAACTCCCACCGAGGGAACCTCTACAAAGAGGATTTCTTACAACTCTAGGAGTACCAAACTCCTCTCTCAACAACAACCTCCACCGAGGCCCAACAACCAACAACAACAACAACCACCTCTACCGAAGAGGTTTACAACCAAACTCAATCACCTCTACCGAAGAGGGATCCAAACCAACAACCCAATACAACAATCTCCACCTCTACCAAAGAGGGAGCAACTCAAGAAATCAAGGGTTTACAACAAGTGGTATATTTCAACCACAAACCTCTTTCCCTTTTCTTTTTTCACAAAAACAAGATCCTAAATAGTTTAGGATAAAAGATATAGCTCAAGTGTGGAATCAAAGTGTTTTTGGAAACAAGCAACAAAGAAAAACTACTTGGGAAATCTCTTGTATATGATAAAAAGTGAAATACCAAATCAAAATCCAAAACCTAGTTTTCTTTGATTTTCCAAAAACCCAAAACAAATAAAGATGAGAAGTTTTAAAGCCCCAAAAACTCTTTTAAAACTCTTTTAAACACTTCAGAAAACTAGTATTTTTTCTCTTAGAAATCTTGGCTAAAATCCCCAAAGAGATGGGGTTTATATAGCCCCTATACAAAACTAGCCGTTAGGCTGAGTTGGCAGTCTGACAGACTGCCGGTCGACGGTCCGGTCGACCGCCAACGGTCAAAAATGTGACCGTTGGGCAATAACGGTCGACCGGCCCGGTCGACCGAAACATCCTGAGAGCAGAACTCTCATCCCGGTCGACCGGCCCGGTCAACCGTTCCAGAGACTCCAAAACGTGCACAGACTTGTGCACATCGGTCGACCGTCCCGGTCGACCGGCCTATGGTGCGGTCGACCGGTCCGGTCGACCGACTTGGCCTGTCAGCCAGTCCTCAGTTCTGCACAGATACGGGATTTGAAAATAGGTCTTTTCACTCAATAAAAATCCCATAAATTCACAGTAAATCTAAAAAATAGTTTTAATCACAATAAAAACTGTTTTCTAAAAATATGTTTTTCTAAAACTTGTTTTATCATTTTACTTTGATAACCAAACTTGTGATAAAAATTTCAAGACATATATCAATCATATCAATTCATTTTGTGTCTTGCCAATTTTATCAAAAACAACACTTGTATTTTATCAAACTAGAATTTTCCAAAACATGAATAGGATAGTCAAAATAAGTTTGTCTAGCAAGTTTAAAGCATGTATGTATATCTAGAACATATCTAATATACATAGGTATAAGGTAAACTTGTTTTGATCTATTATTCATGAAAACCAAAAACCAAATCATGAAACGTGTGTGTTTTGTGCACTTGAGCATATCAACTAAACTAAGCTTTACAAATATGGATCTAAAACACAAACTCTAAACTAGATACCTAAGTCTTCTTGTCGATCTTCCATCTTCAAGTAGACTCGGTCCAAACTCCGTGATTCTCAAAGTGCAAAGGTATGATCTTTAAGCTTTGGCACCGGAATCATCATGAATAGCTTCCAAACACCTCTTGTTGAAGCTAATCACCAATTAATATCCTGTTAATGATCTGAAACTTATAAACACAAGAATATTAGTAAACATAACTACATGAGTGTTGATCATCACCAAAACTAGAGTGGAAGGCCATTGGGCCAACAACTACCATCAAGTGAATATATCTATCTACTTCTTTATGTAGATGATATGTTGATTGCTTCTAGGTCAAGATCTGCTATGATTCTCTGAAGAAGATGTTGTCGTCAGAGTTTGAGATGAAGGACCTGGGGGAAGCAAGGAAGGTATTGGGCATGGAGATCACAAGAGACAGAAAAACTGGCAGAATAAGTTTGACTCAGAAGGGCTATCTGGAGAAGGTACTGCAGAGGTTTAATATCGGGAAAGATACTAAGACTGTTAGTACACCAATGGTGCCACACTTCAAATTGTCAGCGAAGATGTCTCCAAAGAGTGTTCAAGAGCGTGAACATATGTCTCATGTTCCATATGCCAATGCGGTGGGTAGCTTGATGTATGCAATGGTGTGTACGAGGCCAGATATTTCACAGGCAGTCTCCATGGTGAGTAGATACATGCATGATCCTGGACAAGGTCATTGGGAAGCTGTGAAATGGATTCTGAGATACATTAAGGTAACTGTTGATGTAGGCCTAGTGTTCGAGAAGGATGACACCGGAAAGCAAGAGTGCATAGGGTATGTGGATTCAGACTATGCAGGTGACCTTGACAAACGCCGGTCGACGACGGGATATGTCTTCACATTTTCGCAGGAACCGGTGAGTTGGCGCTCCACACTTCAGTCTACCGTCGCTTTGTCGACCACAGAGGCTGAATATATGGCTATGACAGAGGCCATGAAGGAGGCAATTTGACTTCAGGGGTTGCTCGATGACTTGGGAGTGGAACAGGAGATCTTGAAGATAAACTGTGACAGCATGAGTGCCATTTATTTGGCAAGGAACCAAGTCTACCATGCAAGGACGAAGCACATCGATGTCAGGTATCACTTTGTTCGGGAGATTCTGGAAGAGGTGACATTGACTTGTTGAAGATTCACACTTCGGAGAATCCGGCCGATATGCTTACAAAGGTGGTGTCGGGAGTAAAGTTTGCACACTGCAAAGACTTGCTTCATATCCTTCAGGTGAATTGAGCTTGCTGAAGCTCATTTGGGTGAACTACGGACGGCTTAATCCCTTGGGCAAGGGGTACGTAGGCAACCGGGTTGGTGGAGCCGCTTCCGAGTCGTCATTCGGCTCAGATTTGAAAATCTTCACCGAGGTGGAGAATTGTTGGAGGAGAGAGTACAGTAGAGGAGGTGAATTCATGCCAGGTGCTATTGAAGATTGCCAAGGAGTCTACGACGAAAGGCAAAGGAACAGCGGGCAGGAAAAAGCAGCAGCAGCAGAAAAGACAGAGGTCGGTCGACCAGACCGGTTGACCGACGTGCACAACGTGCACAGGATTTGAGCGGTCGACCGGACCGGTCGACCGCAACACTCTGTCTGCAGAAGACAGAGCTCTCGGGTTGTTTCGGTCGACCGGACCGGTCGACCGGAGAGGCTCTCTGCAGGAACCCCAACTCTCGGGTTGTTTCGGTCGACCGGACCGGTCGACCGTAAGAGGGAGTCGGTCGACCGGACCGGTCGACCGACAGTCGGGTCTAGGCTGAAAACTGCTGTTTCGGGAAGTTATGTATTTAAGCCCTAATTGTAATTTCTAGGGTGAAGTGCCTAGAGGAAAATAAGCTGCGGACTCTCTTGTGTTCATAGAGATCCAGAGCTAATGTAATCATCTTCCAAATTGAAACTCTCTCCATAGATTGCCCGAGGACGTAGGCATTCAGGCCGAACCTCGTTAAATCGCGTTGTTTTGTGATTGTGCATTCTTCTCTTGTGATTTCTGTGATTTTGGGTGTTCTTTGTGGTTGTGGAGATAGTGTGATTCTCTGTTGGTTGTTGACGGTGCGCACAACATTTATCTCCACTTGTTGTAGCGCCAAACACTTCCATATCAAAAGGAGAGTTTTTCAAGAGTGTTTTGAAAAAGAGATTTCTTGAGTTTTTCACTACCAAATCAATCCTATTTTTTCTCACACATACTTGAGCTTTTCATTGTTATATCAATCCTATAGGAGAGTTTTGTGAGAGTTATTTTAGGTCATCAAAGTATTGTGATCTCCAAAGTGTTCTATTTTGTATTTGAGGAGGCAGACTTGCGAGTTCGCGTTGTTTCGAGTTCTAGTGAGAGCTCGGTGTAGAGGTGCGGCCTCGGTAAGCTAGTGTGCTTGCGGTGTGTAGTTCTTGCGGGAACAAGAGTGGGACTAGTGAGTCCAAGGAGTTCTAGTGTGAACTCATTGTAAGTGTTGCGGCACCGAGTGATCCGTGGGATTGATTTTAGTGAAAATCCTTCATAGTGTTGAAGGCGGGAAGGGATCCATGTGAGGCAACTATCACTAAGAGGTTAGCATGTTTAGTGGAGCAATTAGTAATTAGTAGCCATGAGTTTTCTTTTATCTTATTTTAAAAATCAATTTCAAAACTCTTCTTTTATCTTTTCATTGTTGTTTTCACCATCTTCTTTGTTCACCTTTATTTTCATTTTCTTTACCACAAAGCTTCATCTTCTTTTCTATTTTGTTTTCCAAATCACTTCTCTTTTACTTTTACATCGCCGTTTTATCGCCTTCTCCATATTCTTTTCTTTATCTTTTTTATCATTCTTTAACAAAGAAGACTTTAACAACCTATGTGAACATAAACTGTTAATGCTTCTATTGCCTCCCGTCCCTGTGGATTCGACCCGTTGAGCCAATGTTATAACGGAAGTATCGAGGGAACATTAGCATGTTTGCTTTTACATTGACTTTACAAAACATACACTTTCGATTGCTGGTTTCGCCCCAATCAAATTTTTGACGCCGTTGTCAGGGACGGGAATGGTTTTGACTTCACGTTTTTATTAACATTTTCTTCTCTGTTTTGGTGTGTAGGATAATAATTGCAGAAACTGAACATTGAAGAAAGTTAAGCTTACTTGGATCTCTCTGCTCAAGAAAGCAGGGAGCTGTTGCTAAAAATTTTGCCGCAGAAACGCATTAAAGACCACGGAAACGCGACAATATTTTGAGAACTTGGCCTTATATTTTGTAGGCTGCTTCTAAATTACATATATATATGATTTCTGCTATCTATTTTCTACTTTGATTGCCTACACACTATAATAAACTAAAAAATTAAAATACGGTATTTTGGACGCTTTTAAAACGGTTTAGACATTTACATTTAGGAACGTGTCAAATTCAATTCCAATATACTGTATCTTGTTCTGTTGTGATCCGAACTGAGGTGTACATATGGCATTGTATATAGCATAAGACAAACACATGAGTGATTTATCACTTTGTGTTATACTCGTGTCTATATTGCACATTTGCACGAATTGGACTTAAAGGCAAAACCCATACAAGATAAGGTGGGGATTTCGTCATCCTTCCTTAGCCCAAAAATCACCTCCCCACTCACATAACCTAAGCCTTAATAAAAATTGATAGATGTTGACCCCTAGGGACATCTCGAACTCATTAAGAGATTGACTGAGGGTAGAACTTATTTTGAACCTTACTCTTATGAAATCGGTGTCTAAGGTTGGGAATTAAGAGGTTACGCATTGAAGATACCGTAGTTTGGCGTAATTAAGGCCCGTTACTTATGCACAAATACCTCCCACCATATTTTGCCCCTACCTAGACAATTAGCTTATGGTCAGATTCATACAACAACCTCCCCGGGTAATCAACCAGTTAGGAGTCGTCTAGGTCTAGGTCAACCTTAGTATAGGCTTGGTTTTGATTTTATTTCTTTTTGTTTGTTGTTTGCTTTTTCTTTTTTGTTTATGATTGTTCGTGAAATGAAATTCAACAATAACAATTCGTTCAATTCTAATATGAATCCATATTTCACATCGACCCCATTTGTTTCGGATAATTTCAACCCGATTTTTTACAATACGAACCAGCCAAATACACCGGGTTGGACTTATCCGAATTAGTATAACCCATACCCCCAATTTTAGACTATAATTTCAAAAATAATTTCAACTCGTCACAGAGTCAATGGGGATTCACCTCCCCCGAGTCCAATTTTTCACCACCTTGTCCACAATTTTCACAATTTTCACAATCTTCATTCCCCAATTTTGCTTCCTATACTCCTTTTCTTGGACCATCCATTGAAGAAAAATCTGACTTAGAAAAGAGTATAGAAGTTGTACAAGTCATACTTGAGTCCCAACAAAAGAAGCTCAATTCACCAATTCCATAATATTTTCATGATTCATACTCAGTTTCACCTATTCAGAATAACTAACCATCTACCCTGAAAATGAGTATAGAGTGCTTTCGTGAGTCTGAGCTTCACTCTCAAAACATGTTGGACTCACAATCTTCACTATCTTTTCAAACTAAGATTCTTATACTCCCTTTCTGGAACATCCACTCGAAGAAAAATTAAGTCTAGAAAAGAGTATAGAAATCTTGTAGGAGTCCGCATTATAATTTTAAAAATCTTCTTCTCAGTCTATTGATATGTTGGAAAACACAATTAAGTCAATTGGTCAACATTTATAGGAATGAGAAAACTCTCTCTTATCAACCTTTGACCAATCCAGATATCTCTAACTCTATCAATTTAACCCATGACTCTTGTTGTTTTGGAAACCAAGACTCCTATACTACCTTTCTAGAGTATCCACTTGAAGACACATCACATCTAGAAAAAAGTATGAAAATCTTGCAGGAGTCTGCGCTACAATTTCAAAAATCTTCTGCCCAGTCTATCAATAGGTTGGAAATACAATTAAGTCAATTGGTTAGCATTTATCGGAATGAGAAAACTCTATCTTATCAACCTATGACCAATTTAGATATCTCTAATTCTATTGATCTGACCCAGGACTCTTGTCATTTTGGACATCAAGATTCAATTCCAGCACATCTTAACTTGTCCAAACTTCAAATGTTGAAAATCCCATTAACATCTTGGCAAGTTATCCTTTTCCTTAGATTGAACTTGTGTATGAATATGATCCTGAACCTCAACTTGGTCATTCAATTTCACTGCCTGATTCCATAATGACTGAGGTGTTTTTACCTGATTTCAAGCTAAGCTTCAGAAGGGATTAAAATATCTTATTTTGTATTTGGAGGAGTTTTAGAAAATCGATTTTCAATTTGGAAAAATCATTTTTGATAAATACAGATTTTTATTTAAGGTAAAACTTTCATATTACAAAAATAGTTCAAAATATTTGAAATATGTTTTGATTTTTAATCAAACATGTTTGTATATTAAAGTATATTACTGAACTTATTTTTGTAGAATTTATGAGAATTTATGGGATTTTATTGAAGGAAAAGACCAAGTTTTAAATCCCTAAAACCTGTATTTTGGCCTTCTGTCGGTCGACCGCATGGTCGACCGAGCCAGAGATCAGTCGATCGGGCGGTTGACCGACATGCACAAACGTGCATGGCTTTGTTTGGTTGGAGGGCTGGTCGACCAACCCGATCGACCGCCATAGAGTTATGCTCTCTAGATCTGGCCCCTGTCGACGGGCGGTCGACCGGCAAGAGAGCTTCTGCTCTCTGTATCCAGGCCTCGGTCGACCGTCGGTCGACCGGTGGCACAATGGTCTGAAATTCGACCGTTGGCCGGTCGACCGGCGGTCGACCGACAGCAGGATTTCCTGCTGAGTTGGCCTCCAACGGCCATATTTTAGGAGCCTATATATTGGGGTTCCCTTAGACTATTTTCTACAAGATTTTAAGTTGATTTTCAAGATAATTTTTTCTACACTTCTAAGTGTTTATCTCTACTTATTTTAGAGCCAAATACTTCCATATCAAAAGGAGAGTTTTTCAAGAGTGTTTTGAAAAGAGATTTCTTGAGTTTTTCACCACCAAATCAATCCTACTTTTTCTCACACATACTTGAGCTTTTCATTGCTATATCAATCATATAGGAGAGTTGTTGTGAGAGTTGTTTTAGGTGATCAAAGTGTTGTGATCACCAAAGTATTCTACTTTGTATTTGAGGAGGCGGACTTGCGGGTTCGCGTGTTTCGAGTTCTAATGAGAGCTTGGTGTAGAGGTGCGGCCTCGGCAAGCTAGTGTGCTTGCGGTGTGTAGTTCTTGCGGAACAAGAGAGGGACTAGTGAGTCCAAGGAGCTCTAGTGTGAACTCGTTGTAGATGTTGCGGCACTGAGTGATCCGGTGGGATCGATTTTAGTGGAAATTCTTCATAGTGTTGAAGGCGGGACATATAGCAAGGGTGCTCGAACCTCGAAACAAATCTCCCGTATTTGCGATTGCTCTCTCTCTATCTCTCCCTTGTGTTTACATCTTGCATGCTTACATTACTTATATCTTTATATATGCTTGATATATCTTGTGTCTTATTGTTATATGCTTGGGATTGTTTGTTGACACTTGTATTCAACCTAGAGAGCCACAGCGGCACCTCAACTCTTATCTAGATGAATCTTGAGGAGAGAGTCCAGAGCCCTTCACCGGAAATTCGGCTACACTCTTGTGTTATACTTGGTGTGTTTAGCATAAGAATTTTTAGTTTGCATAAATAGTCTTAATTCCGCATTAATTCATCACTAGATTAGCTACCTATTCACCCCCTTCTAGGTGATTTCAATAGGTTGTATTTAGAACTTCTAGAAGAAATTTAATGCTTCCCTTTCTGAATTCAATTATGTTCCTTAAGGATGTCACAAAGGTCATGATCCTGCCTACCCTAAATAAAAGATGAATCACTCTATAAAGTAAAACTTGAGTGCAATTTGATTGTACATAAAAAAAAAGCTTAGAATTTAGTGCAGATGACTATAATGATTCCATTCGGTTGTGTTTCTAAGCAATATAGAAAGAAATATAAAGAAAAACAATTAATTACAACATTCTTGTCAATTGTGCTACATATTAAAAGTTCATATACACGAGGATAATTCAGGAACATTTTCCCCATTCAAAATGTATATGCAAGAGAGAATAGTACACTTATACAGTTGAAGAAGATGAAAATTGTAATCAAATGAATATGTAATTATTATCATTTTTCATTGTATGTATGTCATATGCATGTCTCTGTGTGTATGTTTGTGCATATTCACGTGCGTCTTTTCACTGTATGTATGTGGGATGTATGTATGTTATATGTTTGTATATTCATGTCTTTAAAGGTATTTATGTATGTATGTATGTATGTATGTATGTATGTAAATCTGTGTGTATGCATGTGTGTGTGGTGTATTTGTGCGCGTGTCATGTATGTATGCATGTATTTTCTATGTATGCATGTATTATATATGTATGTACGTATGTAGTATGTATGCTTTGTATGTTACGTGCACATGTATTTATGTAGGATGCATCCATGTATGTATTTGTTTATGTATGTATGTGTACACATATGCATGTGTGCGCGCGAGTGACTGGATATTTATGTGTGCGTGTGTGCAGAGAATTTCCTAAAGCATGGAAATCACCTCATATGTCATCGATGAGTGTAAAGATATCCAAAACTAAAGGCTAACCTGTTTGGGAACTTCTTGCCCAGGATGAAGCACCTACAAAGAATCATCCCTGATAAAAAGAGTAAATAGTACAGTTAATGCATGCAGGCATGAAAAAGGGTTTCTTTAAATGTTGATTTCTTTCCTTATATTTTAAAGATACACAAATAATTATGATAGAGTGCATGTAAATCATCCTTTTTGTAGATCACCTAGCGGGGGGTGAATAGGTGATGTGCTAATCAAATGCCAAACAATGCAGAAACTAAAACTATCACATAACGTATAGCAGAGAGTGAAGCCGAATTTTCAGTAAAGGGCTCTGAACTTCTCCTCAAGATTCCTTTAGACTAAGTTGAGGTGCTACTATAACTCTCTTGGTTCACTACTAGTGTGAGGACAAACGCAATATCAAGCATGTAATAAATGAGCACAAATATAATAAGCATGCAAGATATAAACACAAGTGAGTTGAGAGAGAAATGAGCAATAGCAAATACGGGAGATTTGTTTCGAGGTTCGAGCCACTTGCTTTATGTCATCGCCTTCACCGCAATGAAGGATTTTCATTAAAATAATCCCACAAGATCACTCAGTGGCACAATACCTACAACGAGCTCCCTCAAGAATTCAACAGACCAGCAAATCCCTTACTTGTTCCCCCAAGAACAACACACGTGAACCCGCAAGCTCGCTGAGAGACCGTAACCTTAACTCCTCCAAATACAAAAGTGAAACACTTGGTGATCACTTCTCTTGATTTCCAACAAATACTCTCACAAATAAGTATCCTATAGGATGGATATAGTAATGAAAAATTCAATCTTGTGTGAGAAAAACTAGATAGATGAGGAAGTGAAAATCTCAAGAAATCCTTTTGAAAAAGTCAAGAGAAACACTCTTGATAAACTTCTTTTGATATGGAATAAAGCTCTAAAACTTGATGAAAAACTCTATAGAAGACAGGAAAATAGGTTCTTGAAAATAGTTGTGAAAATATTTTCCAAAAACTGGCCAAAGATCCCAAAATAGAGGTACAGAAAACTAGCCATTATGGCTCAGAAAACTGGCAAGATTGGCATATCGGTCGATTGCCCTGTCGACCAGCCAACGATCATTTTTATGACCGTTAGGGTTGCTGATCGACAGCACCCAAAAATCAGAGAGTCACAGCTTTCAGTTGGTCGACCGCCCCGTCTACCGAGCCAAACCTGAGAGTGGATTTGAACCAGTCGGTCGACCGCTAGTTGGGTTCGTGTCAGTGTGCATGTCGGTCGACCGAGCTAGCCTTCCGTCGACTGCAAGCAGCCCAAAAACCCAATATGAACATTTTTTAAATACATTTTAAATATCAATAAATTTCATAAATTTTACAAAATAAGTTCGTGTAAATACAATGTAGCACAAATATGTGTGATCAAAAATCAACACATATTACAAACATGTGAACTATTTTTGAGGTAAAGAAATTAAAGCTTAAAACAAAATCGGTATTTTTTTCAAAAACCAAACTTCAACATAAATCCAATTTTTTAGAACTTGTATAAATATAAAAAATAAGATATTGAAACATATTTGAAGCATAATGTATATAGATAGAATCTAATGCACATAGTAAATGATATATACTTGTTTTTAACAATAAAAATCAAACTAAGTTTTGATAAAAATGAAACTTAAATACATGAACTAGATACATCAAAATAAGTTATCTAAGCATATGAACTATAAATGTAAATGAATAAAATGTAATATATATAAATCATGTAAACTTGTTTTGATGAAATCTATTCATGAAACCGAAAGATGTATTCTTGAAACTCAAAACCAAAATGGTTAAATCAAAAACTAAAACTATTTAACATTAAAAATAATATAAATATTTTTTTCGTGTGTGTATATGAGCTTAAGCAATCCACAACTAATTTATCCTTTACATTTTATCCTAAATAAAAATCTTAAACTTACAAACTTAAAACTCAAGTCTTCTTGAAAATCTTCTCTTGAAAATCTTCTTCTCTAGCTCGACTTGATCCATGAGCTAGATGTGATCTTGAAGCGCGAGCTCTAATCGAGGGAAAACCGCACACAAAAAGTGTATGTTTTGAAGTTAAGATTTAAAATGTGTGTGCTTTGGCTTCCTCGATACTTCCGTTATAGCATAGAGGCTAAAACGAGTCGAATCCACAAGGACGGGAGGCGATAGAAGCTTTACCGGTTGATTCACGTGTTTGCTAAAAAGTTCTTCAAAGTTTTAAAGAATGAAAAGAAAAGAAACAAAGAATGAAAAGAGAGGTACGGTGAAATACGAAGAAGTGGGAAACATAGAAAAGAATGGTATTTGTAATTTTTGTTGTATTTTCTAAAATAAGTGAAAGAGAAAGAAAACTCATGGCTACTAACTACTAATGACTCCACCAAACACGCTAACCTCTTAGTGATAGTTTCCTCACATGTATCATTGGCTATCACTAGTCCTTAGTTCAAGAGCGATTCAAAGCATGACCCATATGTAACTCATCATAACCCAACTCAACAAACAAGTGCAAGCTACACTTAAATCATCAAAACCAATAAGAGCAAGCATGAAGTAAAGTAATATTAGCTTGTTAGTGGTTAGGAAGATAGAGTGTTAGATCCATCATCATGAGCCATCAATGGCTCTTGCAAGAGCAAGGCCAAAACGAAGCTATTAGATTTGTGAATTATCATAAAAGAAGTTAGCAAGTTGGTGGTGAGTAGTTAGTTGCCATGAGAAAAAAGACTAGCTACACATGTAAAAGAGATTAGAGAGAAGAAAACAAAGATAAGGTAAGAGAGCACCTTTCATAGATTGTCACCTTCTAGTATAAGCACTCTTGCTTCCCAAACATGTACCACTCTCTCTCCCTAATACAAGATCTACAAGAAATAGAAAATACAAGGGAGGAAGAAGAAGAAAAACTACACTACACTACTCTAAACTACAAAATGAAAATGAAACTACTCCTAAAACTCTACATATCTCCAACTCTGGAACCCCAGGGGGGTTTTTATAGCCATCAGGGAAGAGGGGGCCAGGGGACAAGCCCTGGCCCAAAACGCGGCCGCGGCCGTACGATAGCGGAAACGCGGCCCAGGCCACGTTTTCGCGGCCATACTGGGGCCGCGCGCGGTCCCTTCTGTCCCCTGTCGACCCTGTGCCCAATTTCTGTTTGCAGCCCCTGATTTTGATAGAATCAGCTCTCTAGGTCAATGGCTATCTTTAATAGGCCTTTAATCACCAATTAAATGGTGATTTAGGGTCTTCTTCTTCATTGCACACCATGGACCTAGAATCAAGCAAGCAAAGTTTTATTAGCAGAATTTAATATGAAATTAATGTGAAGATGTGATACAAATTATGCAAAATTAGAGACTAATCACACCCCCACACTTATCTTTTGCTCGTCCCGAGCAAAACAAAAAACTAAGGAATTATTACACCACTTTCGCAGGTGACACGATTGCACTGAGCATGTGCAACAAGCCGTTAAACCTCTAAGTTTCCCTTAGAGGAGGAGTTTTGTTTCCTGAGGGTTTTCAGCGGATTACACCCACAATCCATAAAGAAAGAAATCAAATGTTAGTATTTTTGAAAACGCTTTTTTTTTTGAAAATAGAGAAAGTTTTGAAGTATTTTTGTGAAAATATAAGTAATCCAAGGTCAGAGGTTAACCAGAAATTATTCTTTCTTAAACTAAGTCAAAATGTAAAAAACTCTTGTTATAAATTAAATGTAAGAATTTAAAATTGAATTGACTCTTTGATCTTTCATAAGACTCTTAGAAAAATATGCACTTTGTGAGCAGTGAAGGTCTTTGGGATATCAACTCTAACTTTCATGCCATTTGTTTATATTATTATATATATATTTTTTTTTCTCCCTTAGTTTTCTTAGGCTTTCTTATTACCCAGGTAGTGAAGCCTTTAGCCGTGACTCCCAAACCAGATAGTCTTAGGGCACCAGATGAGAAAACATCCCTCGGACTTAAGGACTCGAGTGAACAAGGCCACAAAAGTAAAGGGATTATTTTAGTTTTGTCCACCATTTAAGTGTGAATAATCATACTTCTTGAGGCATAATTACCCAACTTCAATAAGTGGTTTTATTATCATCATCATTTTTTTTGTTTCCAATATGTTTTTATGGCATTTCCAGTCTTTGTTTTAATCCTAAAAATTGTGTAAGTGTGAAGTGCATAAATCTAAGACAAAAATTCAAGATCAAATTATCTTTTCAATCTTACTTTCTTATCCTAAAGTTTAAACAAGATCTATTATTTTGACTTGGTTTAAAATTTCATAATTTTAGGTCTTCCTAATTCCTAAAATAATCTTAATTTTCTTAAAAATGGATCAAAACTATTTCTCTTAATTCAAAAAATTTTGTAAAAAGAAAAGAAAAGAGTTTTTTTTGTAAATTTTTATTTAAAAAGAAGTGTAAAAGAAAGAAATGTAAAACTAACTATGTTAGTAAACCTTCCCCCACACTTATCTCATGCATGGTCCTCAATGCATCGTGAATGTGTAAATACATGAAACAAATGGAGAGGGAAGGAAGATTACCTCAAGGGGCTGGCTCTGGTGGTGGTCTGATTGGGCCAAGCGTTGCTACCCAATCAAAATAGCGTGGATCGTGCAGGAACCCACCAATGACCTCTTTAACATGACCCAATAAAAGAATGATTGATTGAATGGTCTTATTGAAAATTTATCCCATCTAATTTCAAATTTCAAAAATTTATTGAGTCATTTTCTTCAACATTCTTGTCAACAATGAAGTGTGATTTTGAGAGATGATTGATTTGGACTCAATGGAACATGAACAAAAATCGATACCAACTCGGGAAGTTGACTCAGATCAAGTCGAGAGTCAACAATGAGAGTCGAAATTAGTTCAAAAATAGGGTCCAGACCAAAGAATTGATGTTCACACACTGTCCCCAGTAATGAAGTGTGATCATAAGAGATTGGTGATTCCATTTCACGGTGTACTGGTACAGGATTCAATGTTGACTCCGGAATAGAGAAAAAATCTGGTAAGGATATCGGGGTCATTATTGAACCAAAAAGTGAAATGGAATTACTAACATGAGGTTCGGGATCACATTCAGGTTCAATTTCAATTTCAGGAAAGGATAACTTATCAAAATGTCCAGGCGACTTTCATAACTTGGAGATACGTCAAGTTCAAATGTGTGTTCTGAAATTGAATCTTGGTTTCCAAAAGAACATGATTCTTGGGTCCAATCGGTAGAGTTAGGAATATAAGGATTGGTCAACTGTTAACAAGAAAGATTATCCTTGCTCTCATTGATCAAATCGCTCATATTGAGTTGATTGAGGCTAACCTGCACACAAATTATAGAATATTAGATTTAAGAATAAAAATGTGCAAGTGCTCAATTCTTCCGCTATAGCAAGTGGCTATGCGGGTCGTGATCCACAAGGAGGGTTTGCGATGGAAGCGTTACAGTTCTTTATTGAAATTGTTAAGAAGAAAAGCGAAGATTCTTCTCTGTTTTTAAGTTAAGGAAAGGAAAAAGAATTATGTTAAAATTAGAGAGAAAGTGAAAGATGAAGAAGGTGGAAAAATCAGAACATAATGAAGCGAATATGTACAAATGAAGTGGAGAAAAAAGAGTGATTTGAAGAGATGGTGATTTAATTTACAAAAATGAAAGAAAGAAATAAAAGAGTTACTTACCTTCTTTTCACCAAAAGCTTACCTTGAGTTTTTAGCTTCGATGTTACCTTGAATTGAGGCAAGCAGCGCATAGCCCATAAGAGTCGAATGTTGGTCTCTTCCACATTACATCATCAAGATACGCAAGCATGAAATGATACAGAGAGACTCACAATTCCATCGTCATAAGCTATCGGTGGCACTCGCAAAGGCAAGGCTCTTTCGATGCTTTTAAACTCACTTGGAAGACAGTTGTACCAAAAAGAAAGTAAAATAGAGAGAAGAAGAAGAAGACTAAAAAGAAGTACATACACAAAAAGAACATCGATTTGATTTCATTACAATCAAAGAAAAGAAATAAGTCTTACACCGGTGTCACTCCAGCTCTAGCTTCAGTCTTGTTCTTCGATGAAAGTCGATCTCCTCTGAATTACATAAATGAAAACTAAAATTACATGAAAAGAAAGACTAAAAACCTAAACTAAGAAATGAAAACTAGGCTACATTCCTATCTCTGCATGGTCGTCCCTTTTGCCTTTGAGTGAAGGTATTTATAGGAGAAATGGAGAGGATAGAGGGGTGTGAAGATAAGTAAATCTAGCAATTTTTGAACTCCCTTATCTTCAAACTTGATTTGAGGTGGATATTCAGTTCTGATCTGCAGTTTGTTGGCATATTGATTGCTGAATATCACTTATCAAATAACAGAATTAGAGATAATGATCAACATAAGAGTTGTAGCTCTGTAAGTTTGCTTTCTGGATCATCTTGAATCATCAGAATTGAGATTCTGTAGCAAAAGTTATGATTCGAATACTAAAATATATCCAGTCAGAATCTGAATCAAACTTGCTTCATCTCATCCCTTGATCTTTGCTTTAACCGATCGATTCTGAGAGGATTCTTCTCAACCAGTTTTTAACCTCTTGATTTTTCCCTGATTTAGTGAGTGTGAATTAATTCTGATTTAATTCAGAATTTTGGTGGGCTTTGGGCTCATTTCTCTTCATCTCCTTAAGAATGGGCCTGCAAATAAATTAAGCAATTAATTAAGACAATGCAAAGTTTTATTCTAAAATAGGTATGAAAATATGATATTAAATATGCAACATTAGTGACCAATCACACCCCCATACCTATCTTTGCTCGTCCTCGAGCAAAATAACTAAACTATACTAAGGATTATTAGACCACTTTCGCAGGTCGCGCGATTGCACTGAGCATGTGCAACAAGTCGTTAAACCTCTAGGTTTCCCTAGAGGACGAGTTTTGTCTCGTGAGGGTTTTCAGCGGATTGCACCCACAAAATCCATAAAGAAGGAAATAAAGAGTTAGTATTTCGAAAAGCATTTTGAAAGAGAAAAATATTTGAAATTTGATTGTAAGATCTAAGCAATCTATAAGTTATAGGAAAGCCGAATTTTTCATTCCTAAACTTAGTCTCTATTCAAAATTTGTTATCAATCAAAGTAAGGAGTCAAATTGTACTTCTCATCTAGTCTATTACTTTACCCTAAGTCATATGCACCTTGTGACTGTGAAAATTTTGACTTAGGGTTCATTAACTCTAACTCTTATGCCTTATTTATTTTTTTATATATATACTCTTTTTTTTGTGGTATTATTCCTTAGTTTTATTAGGCTTTCTAATCTGCCCATGTAACGAGCCTTTAATCGATGACTCCCAAACCAGACGGTCTTAGGGCACCAGGTGAGAAGACACCCCTAAGACTTAAGGACTCGAGCAAATTAGGCCACAAAACTTAAGGATTTTATTATATGAACCTCTTTTAGGCGTGAATACTTATGCTTTATTAGGCACAAATACCCAGCTTAATCAGAGGATTTTTCTTTTCAAACTTATCTAATCATCTTTCGCATAAATACCAAGGCTTGCTTAGGCCAAAGCACCTAGCTAATCAATAATTAGACTTGTTTTTTTTCTTTTTTTTCTTTTTTTTTCAAACTCATCTAATTATCTTTTGCATAAATACTAAGGCTTTCTTAGGCCAAAGCACCTAGCTAATCAATAATTAGATTTGTTTATATATATATATATTTTTTATACGGTATAAGAATCTTTGTTTTTGAACCTAAGTGTGTACGTGTATGAAGTGTGCATATTTCATCAAGGTAAAGATCAAGACTAAATTACTTTGACAAATTATCTTCCTAACTCTATAAAATCAAACAAATAATCTTATTTTGACCAAGTATAAGAAATCCTAATTTGGATTTTCCTATTCCTTAAGATTAACTTAATTTCTTACAGAAATAAGTCAAATATATGTTTCTATTTTTCAAAAAGTTTTTTAAAAGTAAAGAAAAATGTTAATTTTTTTTTTTACGAAAAAGAAAAGTTATGTTAGACCCCCCCCACACCTATCTCAAGCATTGTCCTCAATGTATGAATTAATGCATAGATGCATGAAAAAGACGAAAGGGAAGGAAAAGGTTACCTTAAGTGGTGGTTCCGGTGGTGGTCTGATTGGTCCACGAAACGCGGCCCAATCAACTTTTCTTGGGTCTCGGAGGAATCCACCAGAAATTACTTTAATATAACCCACTAAAAAGATGTATCCATAAGGATCTTTATTAAATATTTAACCCCATCTAATTTTCATATTCCATAACTAATTTCGGAGTCAAATTTGTCAACCACCTCGTCCCAAAAAGGAATGATAGAATGATTGACTTGGACTCAGGAAGGACAGGAACTAATACCGACTCAGGAAGGTGACTTAAATCAAGTAAGGTTCAAGAGTCGAAATTGGTTCAGAAATTGGGTCCAAGTCAAGAAGTTGAAACTCCAGTCCACATGTATTTTCTAACGATAGAACGTGACCTAATATGGGTGATTCCAGTTCAGGAATGATAGGTGGAGGAATCAAAACTGACTCTAAAATATTACTCAAGTTTGGTAACAAAACGGGAGTCAAGATTGATTCAGAAAGTTGAACTGGATCACAGATTTGAGAATCTAGATCACATATCTCATTGAGTTCAATATCAAAAATTGGAGAACTTGCCAATTTATCCATGGGATTTTCAAAATTGTAAAGTTGGTCAAGTTCAACATGATCCTCAAATATGGGTGATTCAATTTCTTTATGAATTGGTACAGGATCCAATGTTGACTCCGGGAAAAGATTGAAGTCAGGTGAAGATACCGGAGTCATAATCGAATCAGGAATAGAATTGAATCACTAATTTGGGGTTCAGGATTATAATCATTTTCAAGTTCTATTTCAGGAAATGGAAAACTAGCCAAACTATCAATATCTTTTCAAAATTTGGAGTTTGGGTAAGTTCAAATGGTTGTTCTGAATAGAATTTTGATTTCCAAAACTAAATGACTCTTCGGCTCTAACAGAATAGTAAGTGACATCAGGACGGTGGGAACGTAGGGATTCGACCATCATATCTATGTCCGATTTCTAGCATTTTGAGCATGAGTCATGGCTTCTAGCATCTTTTCATAGTTGATGGGTTCATTGTCTTGTTGAAAAGATGAAGAGTTGTTTTGGAAGTGGTATTGAAATTGTGAGTCCATCAGATTTTGTGATTGTTGTTTGGACTCACGCATACTCCGTTCCAAAATTGATGGTTTTCTATTTTGGACTGGTGGAACTGAGTATGACTCTTGAAAATAGTGTGGACTAGGTGAGAAGGAGGACACTGTGGTTGAAAATTGGACTCGGGGTAGGTGAATCCCCACTGATTCTGTGAAGAGTTGAAATCGTTATGGAAATTATAGTCATACGATGGGGGACATGGGTTATATGGATTCGGATAAGACCAATCCGGCACACTAGGTTGGTTAAAGTCATGATATGCCGGGTTGGTAATATCCGAAAAAGAGTTTGATGTGTAATATGGATTATTATTATAGTTGAAAAAAATTATTATAAGCCATATCACACAATGGAATACAAACAAAAGAAAGAAAACAAACAATAAACAAACAAACAAGAAAGAAAAAATTCTAACCTAAGTTAGGGTAGACCTAGACCTAGACGACTCCTAACTGGTTAGACTGTCCACGGGGGGTCTAATGTAGACTTTAACCACAAGCTAATCAGCCAGGTCAGGGCAAGGTTGGTGGGAGTTTTCCGTCAAAGACGTTCCTTAATTAAATAACCACCAACCTTCGGGCTTTCAGCCCTCAATCCCTTTCCTAGACACTGATTTTGCAGGAGTTAGATTCCAACATTTTTCCCCTTAGGATAATCTCCTAATTGAGTCCGAGATGTCCTAGGGCCAACGTCTACTCAATTTTAGTTAGGCTTGGGTTAGTGAGTGCTTGGAATCTGATTTTTGGGCTAAGGAAGGGTGATTAAATCCCCACCTTCTTTTTATGGGTTAGTGCCCTTAAAATAATTTTGTGCAAGTGTACAAGATATGTAAGATTCACTCAAAGCGATATAAACAACCACGAAGTGAGTCCTATGCTGCAATGCATACGTACCTTGCTCCAGCACTCTTCAACAGTAAAAATAAAGGAATTAAAAGACACGTGCCTAAAATGCAAATGTCTAATCAATTTTTTTAATTTTTCAACAAATATTTTACTGTTGATTATTAGCAGGCTTATGTTATGGCATATAAGAAAAATCAAAGTTGCAGCAAACTAGAATTTGTAAACTAAGCAGCCCTGCAAAAGCTTTAGTAGTCAACTCGTCCTTGCCGCGGATCCGCGGCTTTTGCCGTGGAAACGCGGCAATTCAGAGGGCCCTTGGTCTCTACTTTTTGGAGCAGAGGCCCAAGGCCACTTGTATGTTACTGCAATAATATTTTTCTGCTTTGCTTGCCCTGTAACCTGCAACAGAGAAGAAATTCATTTAGTTCTATAAAATTTGCAATAAAAATTCAGATTTCAATAAAAACCGTTTTACCCTCCCCGGCAACGGCGCCAAAATTTGATTGAGGCTAAACCTGCACACAAATTATAGAATATTAGATTTAAGAATAAAAAATGTGCAAGTGCTCAATTCTTCCGCTATAGCAAGTGGCTATGCGGGTCGTGATCCACAAGGAGGGTTTGCGATGGAAGCGTTTACAGTTCTTTATTGAAATCGTTAAGAAGAAAAGCGAAGATTCTTCTCTGTTTTTAAGTTAAGAAAAAGAAAAAGAATTATGTTAAAATTAGAGAGAAAGTGAAAGATGAAGAAGGTGGAAAAATCAGAACATAATGAAGCGAATATGTACAAATGAAGTGGAGAAAAAAGAGTGATTTTGAAGAGATGGTGATTTAATTTACAAAAATGAAAGAAAGAAATAAAAGTTACTTACCTTCTTTTCACCAAAAGCTTACCTTGAGTTTTTAGCTTCGATGTTACCTTGAATTGGAGGCAAGCAGCGCATAGCCCATAGAGTCGAATGTTGGTCTCTTCCACATTACATCATCAAGATACGCAAGCATGAAATGATACAGAGAGACTCACAATTCCATCGTCATAAGCTATTGGTGGCACTCGCAAAGCAAGGCTCTTTCGATGCTTTTAAACTCACTTGGAAGACAGTTGTACCAAAAAGAAGGTAAAATAGAGAAGAAGAAGAGAAGACTAAAAAGAAGTACATACACAAAAAGAACATCGATTTGATTTCATTACAATCAAAGAAAAGAAATAAGTCTTACCCGGTGTCACTCCAGCTCTAGCTTCAGTCTTGTTCTTCGATGAAGTCGATCTCCTCTGAATACATAAATGAAAACTAAAATTACATGAAAAGAAAGACTAAAAACCTAAACTAAGAAATGAAAACTAGGCTACATTCCTATCTCTGCATGGTCGTCCCTTTTGCCTTTGAGTGAAGGTATTTATAGGAGAAATGGAGAGGATAGAGGGTGTGAAGATAAGTAAATCTAGCAATTTTTGAACTCCCCTTATCTTCAAACTTGATTTGAGGTGGATATTCAGTTCTGATCTGCAGTTTGTTGGCATATTGATTGCTGAATATCACTTATCAAATAACAGAATTAGAGATAATGATCAACATAAGAGTTGTAGCTCTGTAAGTTTGCTTTCTGGATCATCTTGAATCATCAGAATTGAGATTCTGTAGCAAAAGTTATGATTCGAATACTAAAATATATCCAGTCAGAATCTGAATCAACTTGCTTCATCTCATCCCTTGATCTTTGCTTTAACCGATCGATTCTGAGAGGATTCTTCTCAACCAGTTTTTAACCTCTTGATTTTTCCCTGATTTAGTGAGTGTGAATTAATTCTGATTTAATTCAGAATTTTGGTGGGCTTTGGGCTCATTTCTCTTCATCTCCTTAAAGAATGGGCCTGCAAATAAATTAAGCAATTAATTAAGACAATGCAAAGTTTTATTCTAAAATAGGTATGAAATATGATATTAAATATGCAACATTAGTGACCAATCATGAGCTAACCTACTGATAGGTTGGATAACAGAATTAGGATTTAGAATCATGTCTTCTACACTCTTGGCAATGATTGATAATATCAGTATGGACATCGATTTTGAAAATTATGGTGAAATTGTGAGTCCATCGGATTTTGCGATTGCTGCTCGGACTCACGCAAGGGTTCCATACTCAAGTCCAGTATTGATATTTGTTCATTTTGAATAGGTGAGACTGGAAAAGATGAGTAGGACTCTTGAAAATTTTGTTTGAGATGAGAGTCCAACATGTTTTGCATTCTATCACAAAAGACTTCCAAATGCTTTTCTAACTCAGATTGTAATACCCCGTTTCCGTAATACGTACTAAGTTGCGTATTCTGATTTTCGATCGTATTTTCCGATTTACCTCCCGTATTTGACCAATTTCAATTTCAAATATCATTTTCTAATATATTAGAATTTGTGTGATTTTCTGGAATTTTCTAGAATTAAAATAAATTTCTTCAAAACCGTATCGACCAGTGTCGCTGATCGATTCCCGAATTTTTATCTTACAAACAGTTAGGAATTTCTAGAGAGTCCTTTAGGCATTATCTCTTAGAATCGTATTTTCTATCTACATTCTTTTTCTTAGGATTTTATAAATTTATGAAAATTCTTTCGGAGTCGGTATTTTATTGGTTCCGAGATTTTTAACTTTAAAATTATAAGGTATTTCTTAAAAGGGTTTTACTATGAGTCTACGTATTTATTATTAATTTTTGGCGAATTTTGGAGTCGTTCCGAGATACTTGAATTTCGGACGATTTCGGTATTTTCCGAAATGTTTTCCGTGCTTTCGACTTTGACCCGGGAACCCGTGTTTTCAATATTTTAATATTTCGAGTTAGAGAAATATCTTCTCATTTGGATTTCTTTCTTTTTCTTTTCCTTAAATCCTTTAGCTTCCTCCATAATCCATTTGAATTTCTATTTTCCAAAATTCAAATATTTTCCAAAATATCTTTCTTCCACAACCTTCCCCATTAATACTCTCCACCTCATCATCCACTTGGCTAATTGTGATTGGTCAAGAAAATATCTCATTCTATATTTGCAAAAAACCCTCTCAATTATTTAATTATTTCTCCTTTACAAATCCAACCCTATTTAAACTAAACCCTTTACATTTTTATTCTTTCTTCACTTCATCAAGAAACCAACCTTTGCAAATTCCTCTCCTTCTCTAAAGCAAACCCTAGGTCCTTGTCTCCATCTCGAGCAATTACAACTTGGGTTTTGGGATCGTCCGCGGGATCGTCGAGGATCACTTCGGCACTTTTCGTCGACCTCGAATTCTTCCGGGACTCGTAGAAAGCCCCAACAACCGTTCGAAGTGAGTATTTTACTCACCAAGACTAGATTACTTCCTTGTGTACATATGATGATCATTCATGTACACTTGTGTCATAAAAATCCCATTTTTAGACCAACAACAACCATCAGAATTTCTGTTCTGTTTTCTGTTTTCTCCAGGATTAGTCGACTTGACCTAGATACTAGTCGACTAACCCACTTTAGTTGAAACGTAGCTTTTCTGATTTTCACAGTTTTAGTCGACTAACCCATTTTTGCCAGTCGACTAGACCCCCCTAGTCGACTACATTTTGACACCTAGTCGACTAATTTTCCTGAACCAAAAATTACCAACTCTCGGCTCTAGTCGACTTATCCCAAATTATTAGTCGACCAGAGACCTCTAGTCGACTATACATAGTACCCTAGTCGACTAACATGTCCCGGAAATTAATCCCAACTTTTTATATCACAGATTTAGTCGACTTGCGTACCCGTTAGTCGACTTATAGTTCACCAAGTCGACTACCCTTCCAACCCAAGTCGACTACCAAACTCTCTGGAAAACCACTTTAGTCGACTCCTGCGGACTATTAGTCGACTGAAGACCCTTATTAGTCGACCAATCTCCCACCTAGTCGACTAATTCTGACTATTTAACTTAGTTGTTTCCTTTTCTGATTTTGGACTTTAACCTCTATACACATGTGATACATTGTTCATGTTTATGCTACATTACTGATCTTACATGACATGATACTTGATGAATCTTATCTTATATTACTTCATGACTTGTTATTATATATTCCCGTTTCATGACTTGTTAATAAATGGATATCCCCACTTATCATGCCATCACTTGAACCAAGCATGATATCCTTGACTTTTGTATAAAATGGACAACTTATATTGGGTCGGGGAAAACATGCGGATATCGATATGTGTTCGTGTTTACAGTGGCTTTTAGGAGTGTTGTGCAACCCATGTTCCGGTCTGACCTGTGGGCCTCCAGGGGACCGAGGGAGTGCTTGCTCCCTGTATTACTGGTACCATCTTGAGAAAGGGCATACATAAGTCCCTCCTGAATAGCCTAGCGGCTGGGCTTCCGTCACCAAGCACGGAACAATCCTGGACCGTTATCCCGGGCATGTACGGGGTCCACTGTAAACATAGTTCGTCGATACAACCGCTGATTTCTAACAACAACCTTGTATTACTATGATATGGATCTATGTGCACTGGGACGCTGGACCACATAGCTAGATATCCGAGTAAAACAAGTATAATAATAAAATGTTAATTGTAGATCTATAGTACGACTTTATCTATTCATACTTTTCATATCTGTTAGTTGATATACCTTATATTTTCCATCTTACTTGTACTCGCCCCTTAGCCACTTGGCTGTAGCTATCTATTGTTTATATGTCTTGATCCTTTGGATTTGCATATTCAGATTCCGAGACCTGGAACGAAGTGGATCCTTCCACGGAAGATCAGGCATACTTCAGTGAGCAGGCTGACCAGCTCTAGTTCCCTCGTGCGTACTCCTCTTTTTGGCTCACGAGTCTCCATCTCTTACGTGAGCACCTTATGTATATCTTTGTATATATTCTTTTGGACTTGGTTGTGATACATATCACTTGTAAAGTGTAACAGTTATCATAACTTGTATAACTTTGTATTGGTACTTCTATAGTTGGCATATGACTATACCACGCTTTGTGTTGTACTCTGATTTTGTATTGTACGTTTATGCTTAGCGTATATACGTGGGGGCTCTTCTGACCTACGTATATACGTCGCAGTGACGTCCCCGTATCCGTGGATCGGGGCGTTACAGGTTGGTATCAGAGCCTAGGCTCTCAAACCTAAAGTACAATCAAGTGGCAAATTCTAGTAATTTGCTTATGCCAACTACAATGTACAAAGTTATTAGTCCTTCTTGATTCCGTCCTTGATTCATTCCTTCGTATCCTAAACTCCTTTCCATTGTTTCCAATTCCAGTTATCATTCGGAATGGAGAGACGATCGGTCGTAACAATATCGGGCAAGTCCCGATGGACCCTAGGAGGAGAGAATGCTGATATCCTTAAGGTCATTCAGACCATGCTGGGGAACCAGCAACAGCAGATGGAAAATCAGCAGCAGCAGACCGAGCTCCTTAGACAGAGTTAGCAGCCCCGAAGGAACAGAAGCCCGGGAATGTATCGAACTTCAGAAGACTACAGCCTGCTATATTCACGGGGAGCGAGAAACCATTGGAGGCGGAGCAATGGTTGACGGACACGACAGACCTACTGAATGCAGCCCGTGTCCCGAAGGAGAACCAAGTTGAAGTAGCTAAGATTCAGTTAAAGGATTTGCGAGAACTTGGTGGCTCGCAGAAGAGGCTAGACTGGAGAAGCCCGTTACTTGGGACGCCTTCTCCAAGAGTTTTTACAGCCGCTTCTTCCCTGCTACGGCACAGAAAGATATGGAGAACAATTCATCAGGCTCCAGCAGTGGAACAAGTCCGTGGACGAGTATGCCGCGGAGTTTCTTCGACTGAGCCGCTTCGCGCCGTATATGGTGACGGACGAGGAGAAGCGAGCGAGCAGGTTTCAGCAGGGTCTTCAGATGAGGATTCAGATGTACCTGATGCCCCAGCAGCTGAAGACCTATGCAGAGGTTCTCACCATCGCTCGGGAGGTAGAGCGTGGGTTTGAGAAGGAGCAAGGGGATCAGATGAGACAGCAGGCCATGAAGAGACCATTTGTACCTATGGGAAGAGGGGGGCCGTTCAGAGCAGCGAAGATCCAGATGAGGCAACCTTTTAGGCCAGCACCTTATCAGTCAGCCCAACCACTGGTATTCTGTAGTCATTGTCAGAAGCCAGGGCACACTCGACAGACTTGCCGGAGGGCAAATGGACTGTGCTTGGTGTGTGGAGCCAGAGATCACTCCATAGAGGCATGTCCACACAGGAGATTGGGGATGACTAACCAGACCTTACCAGCACTTCCAGGACCGAGTGGACAGCGGGCAGTACCAGGGCATCTTGAGCAGAGGAACCAGGGGCCAGTGATGAGGAAGCTCTTCCCCTTCCTCCACAGCATGTCATTCGCCCAGTCCAGAGAGGAGGCAGGACTGCAGCAGGGCGTGGCAGAGGTCAGGCTTATACTCTGACAGCAGAAGAGGCAGAGGCTTCAGAGGAAGTGATTACAGGTAACATCAGAGTACATTCACATCCTGTTCTCGCTCTCTCTTCGATTCAGGTGCTTCTCACTGTTATATCTCAGATAAATTGTGGCTTTACATTCATACCTGTTAAGGTTTTAGACCACAAATGGGAGATAAGTACAGGAATGGGGTAGTCATATCATCTAGAGTGTGTACTGATTGTCCAGTAGAACTGTGTGATAAGACTGGCCATAGATATGCTCGTACTAGACACCAAAGGGTACGACGTGATCTTAGGCATGACCTGGCTCAGTCAGTACTATGCTGTGATTGATTGTAGGGAGAAGAAGATCAAGTTTAGAATTCCACTTCAACCAGAGTTCCAGTTTAGTGGAGAAGTGAAGACCACCAAGGAAAGTCTCAGATTTCTTCTTCGGAGGTTCAGAAGCAGAAGGTGCCGGTGTGGGATGAATTCGGAGGTGTTTGCTGAGATCGCAGGACTGCCACCTGTCAGGATGATTGAGTTCTCCATCGAGACTATTCCAGGAGCAGCACCTATATCTAGGCTCCGTACCGGATGGCACCGACGGAGTTGGAGATCCTGAAGAAGCAGCTGCAGGAGTATTCAGATAAGGGAGTGATTAGGCCAAGTACTTCACCGTGGGGAGCTCCAGTACTGTTGGCCAACAAGAAGGATGGTAGTAAGAGACTTTGTATTGATTACAGGGAATTGAACAAGGTCACCATCAAGAACAGGTATCCCCTTCCAGAATTGATGATCTATTTGATCAGCTTAATGGAGCCCGTGTGTTCTCCAAATTGGATTTACAGTCGGGTTACCACCAGCTGAGGGTGAAGAAGGAGGACATACCGAAGACGGCATTCAGGACCCGATATGGCCACTATGAGTTTCTTGTTATGCCTTTCGGAGTCACTAATGCCCCTGCAGTGTTTATGGACTTGATGAACCGAGTGTTCTCGCCCTTCTTGGATCAGTTTGTTGTTGTTTTCATCGACGACATCTTGATCTATTCAAAGAACAATAGGGAGCATGCTGACACTTGAGGATTGTGTTGCAGACACTTCAGCAGGAGCAGCTCCATGCCAAGAGAAGTAAGTGTGATTTCTGCTAGACAGTATAGCATTTCTTGGACATATGGTGTCAGCAGAAGGTATCTCAGTTGATCCGAGCAAAGTCCAGGCAGTAAGGATTGGCCAGTTCCGAGGACGGTGACGGGGATAAGAGTTTTCTTGGACTAGCTGGATATTACAGACGTTTCGTCCAGGATTTCTCTCGGATTGCAGCTCCGTTAACCCAGCTCACCCGGAAAGGAGTAAGTATATTTTGGACAGAGGAGTGTGATGCAGCCTTCGAGCAGTTGAAGCAGAAGCTCATTCAGCTCTATCTTGAGAACTCCCTCAGGGAGAGGAGGGATGGTCATCTTTAGTGATGCATCAGGTAAAAGCCTGGGTGTGTGCTTATGCAACATGATCATATGTGATAGCATATGCATCTAGGCAATTGAAGCCTCATGAGAGGAATTACCCAACTCATGACTTGGGAGTTGGCGGCAGTGATCTTTGCCTTGAAGATTTGGAGGCACTATCTTCTGGGAGATAAAGTGCTGATATATACAGATCACAAGAGCCTCAAGTATACTTTTCACAGAAAGAGTTGAACATGAGGCAGAGGCGGTGGTTGGAACTGATGGCAGACTATGACATTGACTTGCAATATCATCCCGGCAAGGTCAATACAGTTCAGATGCCCTGAGCAGGATGCCAGAGAACAGAGTGTTAGTCCAAATCACTCAACAGAAGGAGTTGATTCAGGACTTTATCAGATTGGACTTGATGGTGGTTCGAGGAGCTGAGAAGACAGGATAGCTTATGACTTTGCAGATCCAGTCTTCATTGATAGAAGAAATCAAGGAAGCTCAGAAAGAGGGACCCCAGACTTCAGACATCTCAGAACTCAGGTAGAGGCTGGATGAGGACGGATATCTGTATTCGTCCGGATGGGCATTGTACTTGGAGGTAGGCTTTGTGTTCCCAAGGGGAAGTTAGACAGAAGATTTTGGAGGAAGCACACAGTTCAGCCTATTCTATACATCCAGGAGGAAACAAGATGTACCAGGATTGAAGAAGCACTTTTGGTGGAATGCCATGAGAGAGAGATAGCTCAGTTTGTAGCTAAGTGCCTTGGTGTGCCAGCAAATAAAGATTGAGCATCAGAGATCAGCTGGGTCTTCATCCATTGCCAATACCTGAATGGAAGGGGGAGCACATCACTAGGACTTGTTCACGGCATTACCTCGTAGTCCCAAAGGTAATAATGCTGTGTGGGTTATCATTGATCGTCTCACCAAGTCAGCTCATTTCATACCTTTCAGGGTGGGTCAGACTACAGAAGTTCTGGCAGATAAGTATGTGAAGGAGATAGTTCGTCTGCATGGAGTTTCCAGTCAGTATTGTATCCGATAGAGATACCAGATTCAGATCTCATTTCTGGGAGAGTCTCAAAGAGCGTCTGGGAACTCGTCTGAAGTTCAGTACAGCCTATCATCCTCAGACAGACGGACAATCTGAGAGGACATCCAGATCTCGAGGACATGCTTAGAGCCTGCATGATTGAGTTCAGGGGTTCATGGGAAGATCATCTCATGGCTGAGTTTTCTTATAACAACAGTTATCAGGCAAGTATTAAGATGGCACCTTTTGAGGCACTGTAGGAGGAAATGCAGGTCACCGATTTGTTGGGATGAAGTCGGTGAGAGGAGTCTATTGGGGCCAGAGATTTTGATCCAGACCACAGAGAAAGTCAGGATTATCAGAGATATCTCAGGCAGCTCAGAGCAGACAGAAGAGCTGGGCAGATTTGCAGAGGAGGCCATTGGAATTCGGAGTTGGAGATCATGTGTTCTTGAAGATTTCACCACCAAGGGAGTAATCCGGTTCGGCACTCGTGGGAAACTAAGTCCGAGATATATCGGACATTCGAGATATTGGATCGAGTGGGAGATGTGTCTTATCGTTGGCGTTGCGCCATCGTTGGCGGAGTTCATAATGTTTCCACGGTCTCAGTTGAGGAGGTATGTAAGGGATGATAGCCATATTTTGGATCATTCCGAGCTGGAGCTACGACGGATTTATCATATCAGGAGCAGCCAATGGCCATCTTGGATAGGAGTGTGAAGACATGAAGAACAAAGCCATACCTTTAGTGTTGGTATCTTGGAACCGCCATGCGCCAGGAGAGGCCACTTGGGAACGAGAGGACGTCATCCGAGAGCGTTATCCTCAACTCTTCTCATCTTGATTGGTTAGACTCTTTCTTTTACTCTTTTTATTTGTTATCTCTCATCTAGCCTTATCTATCTGTTACCATTCCTGTTACCCTTCACCTTATGAAATTTCGAGGACGAAATTTTTGTAAGGTGGGTAGATTGTAATACCCCGTTTCGAAATACGTACTAAGTTGCGTATTCTGATTTCGATCGTATTTTTCGATTTACTTCCCGTATTGACCAATTTCAATTTCAAATATCATTTCTAATATATTAGATTTAGGTGAATTTCTGGAATTTTCTAGAATTAAAATGAATTTCTTCAAAACCGGTGTCGACCAGTGTCGCTGATCGATTCCCGAATTTTTATCTTACAAAACAGTTAGGAATTCTAGAAAGTCCTTTAGG
The DNA here is from genome assembly GCA_038442645.1 of Agave tequilana. Classification (NCBI taxonomy): domain Eukaryota; kingdom Viridiplantae; phylum Streptophyta; class Magnoliopsida; order Asparagales; family Asparagaceae; genus Agave; species Agave tequilana. The sequence goes on from JAVJIF010010071.1 coordinate 166,623, forward strand.
CATTATCTTTAGAATCGTATTTTCTATCTACATTCTTTTTCTTAGAATTTTATGAATTATGAAAATTCAACGGAGTCGGTAGTTACTGATTCCGGGATTTTTAGTTTTAAAATTATAAAGTATTTCTTAAAAAGGATTTCACTATTAGTTTTCATATATATTATATGATTTTTGGTAAAAATTTCGAGTCGTTCCGAGACACTTGAATTTCGGACGATTTCGGTATTTTCCGAAATGTTTTCCCGCATCTGACTTGAACCTAGGAATCGTGTTTCCGGTATTTTCATTTTCCAAGACCAAGAAAAATCTCTTCATTTATCAATTCTTTCTTTTTCCTTTCCCTATTTCTTTTCTTCCTTCACAACCACAAAATTCCATTTTCAAATTCCATTTTCTTCCAAAAATTCCATCTCCAACATTCTCACCACCTCCTCATTAATACATCCTCTCTCTCTTTCTCATGGCCGGCCACCATTGGCCAAGGGAGACACTCATCTCCCCTATTTTGCACAAAACCCCTCTCAATTTCTTTATTTGCATTCCTTTACAAAAATCAAAACCTATAAAATCCTTTCCTTACAAATCTTTCTCTTTCTTCACTCACAAGAAATTAACCTTCACCATTTTTCTTCTCCATCTCAAACCCTAACTCCAAAAACACCACCAAGTCTTCATCTTCTTCTCAAGCTACCACAACTTTTGGATTGTGATCGTCCGTAGTATCGCCGTGGAATATTTGGTGATATTGGTCGACACGATCTTTTCGGAACTCGTCAAGCCTCGATTAACCGTTCAAGTGAGTATTTTTACTCACCAAGACTAGTCACTTCTTTGTGTACATGTGAAGATCATTCATATACACTGTGTTCATAAAAATCCCATTTTTAGGCCAACAAACAACCCATCTGAATTTCTGTTCTGTTTTCTGTTTTCTCCAGGATTAGTCGACTGACCTAGAGACTAGTCGACTAACCCACTTTAGTTGAAACGTAGCTTTTCTGATTTCCACAGTTAGTCGACTAACCCATTTTACTAGTCGACTAGACCCCCCTAGTCGACTACATTTTGACCCCTAGTCGACTAATTTTCCTTGAACCAAAAAATTACCAACTCTCGGCTCAGCGACTTATCCCAAATATTAGTCGACCAGAGACCTCTAGTCGACTATACATAGTACCCTAGTCGACTAACATGTCCCGGAAATTAATCCCAACTTTTTATAGCACAGATTTAGTCGACTTGCGTACCCGTTAGTCGACTTATAGTTCACCAAGTCGACTACCCTTCCAACCCAAGTCGACTACCAAACTCTCTGGAAAACCACTTTAGTCGACTCCTGCGGACTATTAGTCGACTGAAGACCCTTATTAGTCGACTAATCTCCCACCTAGTCGACTAATTCTGACTATTTAACTTAGTGTTCCTTTTCTGATTTGGACTTTAACCTCTATGCATGTGATACTTTGTTCATGTTTATGCTTCATAATCGATACCTCATGACATATTACTCGTTGGATCTCACCACTTATACTCCATGACTTGTTACCATGTATTTTCATGTTAGGACTTGTTAATTAATATATACATCTCCACCTATCATGCACATCACTTACATCAAGCATGATAGACTCGACTCTTTGTATATAAAATAGACCAATTTACATTGGGTCCGGGGGAAGACATGCGGATATCGATGTGTTCGTGTTTACAGTGGCTTTTAGGAGTGTTGTGCAACCCAGTTCGGTCTAACCTATGGGCCTCCAGGGGACCGAGGGGAGTGCTTGCTCCCTTTATTTCTGGTACCATCATGAAAAGGGCATACATAAGTCCTCCAGTTGAGCCTAGCGGCTGGCTTCCGTCACCAAGCAACGGAACAATCAATGGCCGTTATCCCGGTATGTACGGGGTCCACTGTAAACATAGTTCGTCGATACAAACGCTGGTTTCCAATAACCCCTTGCTTTATTGGGATATGGACCTATGTGCTCTGGGACGCTGGGTCACATAGTTAGATATCACAGTAAGACAAGTAATAATAATAAAATGTTAATTGTAGATCTATTATACGACTTTATCTATTCATGCTTTCATATCTGTTAGTTGATATACTTGTATAGTCCCATCTTACTTGTACTCGTCCCTTAGCCACTTGGCTGCAGCTATCTATTGTTTATATGTCTGATTCCTTGGATTTGCATATTCAGATTCCGAGACCTGGAACGAAGTGGATCCTTCCACGGAAGATCAGGCATACTTCAGTGAGCAGGCTGACCAGCTCTAGTTCCCTCGTGCCGTACTCCTCTTTTTGGCTCACGAGTCTCCATCTCTTACGTGAGCACCTTGTGTATATCTTTGTATATATTCTTTTGGACTTGGTTGTGAAAACAAAACACTTGTAAAGTGTAACAGTTATCATAACTTGTATAACTTTGTATTGTACTTCTATAGTTGGCATACGACTGTATACACCACGCTTTGTGTTGTACTCTGTTCCTTATTGTACTTTTATGCTTAGCGTATATACGTGGGGGCTTCTTCTGACCTACGTATACGTCGCAGTGACGTCCCCGTATCCGTGGAATCGGGGCGTTACAACGTTGTCCCGGGCATGTACGGGGCCATCCGAACATGATTCATCGAACTTTATCAGTTTCCAAATAACTTGCTATATAAGTTGTAAGCGGAAAGTATGTGGAATAGGACACATACTGAAGCCTGGAACTAGACGGCCCCAATTATAATAATAGGCTAATATATACAATTTGTTGTGTCGTTTTGTAATCCGGGTTGTATGCGCTTGGATTACGGTGACATAAGATAAAGGTATATAGATGAGGGTTTCCTTGTTTGGATTATTCCTTCGAGGTACTAGTCTCATGAAGCCGTAACCTAAGTGTGTACGATCAGTTTGCTTGTAATCGGCTTTATTCGGTTTTATCGGTTTTTATCGGTTTTAGTTAGTTTAGGAGACATCTAGTGTTGCCTGTTATGACACCTGTTATTCCTGTCATGATTCCTGTTATGATTCCTGTTATAGACTCATGTTATGCCTGTTATGATTCCTGTTATAACCCGTTATGTACTCCTGTTATACCTGTTATGTGTTCCTGTTATGACCACTTTGTAACTCGGGTTGTATGTGCTTCGATTACGATGATATGAGATAATGGTATATAGATGAGGGTTTCCTTGTTTGGATTATTCCTTCGATGTACTAGTCTCATGGAGCCGTGACCTAAGCTTGTACAATCGGTTTTGCTTATAATTGGGCTTTATATCGGATTTCCAGTTTTATGATGATTATGCTATACCTGTTCATACCTGCTCTCTACCTGTATTCTAACCCTACCTGTCTCCTGTCTTTTCTGACCATATCATGAGTACTTCCTACTTGATATCATTTGTTATATGCACACTTGTGCTCATCCTGCTTCGCCACTTGGCATTTGTACCACTTGCCTGGGGAGTTTCACTGACTCCCTGGATCCTCATGTCCAGGTCATGGAGCTTGGAGCGTGTGGATTCTTCCAGTTGCTGATCAGAGTGGCGCAGCGGGTAGCGTGGATCCCCAACAGACCGTCCAGAGCTCTATCCTTCCAGGCCCCTGTGTGCCTCTCGAGTTTTCCTTTTTGTAAAACTCGCGAGTGCCCTTGTACTATTCATTCTTGTACATTTCCTTGTATTCTCGCAATTGCGCATATCAGTGATGTAATATTCATGTAATATTGGATCACCTCTGGTGATAACTTGTAATTGTACTCATGTGTTGGAATGTATAATGCACCACGTGCTCCGTACTCTGATTCTTGCCTGTACTGATGCTTAGCGTATATACGTGAAGGTACTTCTGACTTGCGTATATACGTTGCAGTAACGTCTCCGTACCGCCAGGATCGGGGCGTTACAATTTACTTCAGATTTTTGCTTTATGAGTATTATCGTATTAACTGCTCATCTCTGCTTTATCCCTTGTATCCACCTGTCTCCTGTTCATTATCTTATCATGCCCTGAGTGCAGTCGGGTTGTATGTGCTTGGATTATGGTGATATGAGATAAAGGTATATAAATGAGGGTTTCCTTATTTGGATTATTCCTTCGATGTACTAGTCTCATGGAGCCGTGATCTGAAACCATACAATCAGATCTGCTCGTCCTCAGCTTTATCCGGTTTTACCACTATACTTGTACTTATCCTTGCTCGCCACTTGGCTTTCACATCACACTCGCCTGGGGAGTTTCACTGACTCCCCTGGATCCTCATGTCCAGGTCTTGGAGCTTGGAGCGTGTGGATTCTCCCAGTTGCTGATCAGAGTGGCGCAGCGGTAGCGTGGATCTCAGCAGACCGTTCAGAGCCACATCCTCCCAGGCCCTCTTGTTCGGCTCTAGAGTTTTCCTGTTATGACTCTGAGCCTGTCTTTGTACTATTCATACTTGTATATTTCCTTGTATTCCCGCAATTGCGCATATCAGTGATGTAATATTCATGTAATATTGGATCACCTCTGGTGATAACTTTGTAATGTACTCATGTGTTGGAATGTATAATGCACCACTTGCTTCCGTACTCTGATTCTTGCCTGTACTGATGCTTAGCGTATATACGTGAAGGTACTTATGACTTGCGTATATACGTTGCAGTAACGTCTCCGTACCCGCCAGGATCGGGGCGTTACAGTTGAATACGAGTGTTAGCAAACAATTCCAAGCAATATAACAATTAATCACAAATTGTACTCATGAAAACTAAATCATGAGAAAACATCAAATAAGATGAGTGTACAAGTATTATATGAAATATATCATCATGAAAATGGACAATCATGCTTAATAGAGAAATTACCTAAAAACATGAAAATCATCAAAATGATTTAAACTTCAAGGCATATGTATGTCTTATACAAACTAAGGTATACATGCATATCCAAAACACAACGAGTCCACAAAATATATGCATGAAGGCACGTGGCTCTAAGGATGTATATGTATAATCAATAGTTTGGCACAAGATAGACATATACATGAAGTTAAAAACACATGATCATAAAACCATATCCAAAATGGGAATACGAGTTTAACATGCATGAATCATCAAAACTAGACTATACTAGCATATCCAATGGGTACAAATAAGCATTCAAGTCCAAACATATAGTAAATTACTTGTGGCCCACTTTATGTACAAGTATAAATTCTAGTTTTAATGAAAACTAACATCTAAACAAGTAATCAACTCATGAAGCATAAAATGATACATAAATCATCATGAAAATCATAAAACGATCATTATGTAAATCATGGCATTTATCATCTTAATCAAAACCCAAAGTATCAAAATAAAAATCATAAAATCATAAACATCATATGATCATTATGTATATGCCTATGCACTAGATCTAGAGCATACATATTAGTTAAAACAAGGTGAGAACACATAGATATAGATTCATATGAAACATGGGTGTCTCAAGTAACTAAACATGTATAACACTAATCTAATGAACATGGCATAAGCACAATGAGCACTAAAACATGTCATGCTATAAATGAAAGTATGTAAACAAAAATGGGAGTTAGAGATTGATACCAAAACCAATGAAGGCGCATCTCTAGGTCTCCAAACCATGGTGGTCCTCTCCACCAAACTCCCCTTGAAAGTGATGCATCCAAAATGATTTTCTTTAAGCTTGGAACGCATCCACCTCAAGGCACTAACACTCTCACGTTATGCGAGAGCCCCCACCTACATCAAAAAGCATAGAGGTGGTCTTTGGTACCCATTTTCTTTTGGGTCCACAGGGGTTAGTATCTTTCCTAACCCAAACAAAATTAGTTGCTAAATTTTCATCATAAATGCGATCATAACAAAATCTAGCAAGGTGGCCCTTACGACCACAATGTGTACAAGTGTACACATGAGCATACAACGTGTGATGGTGGTGACCGTGGAAGCATGTGTATGCCATGATGGGTGTGCATGCAAAGATGGAAATTATTTCTTACGAACCAAGGTTTCCAAGCGTGTATGATCCAAAGCACATTGGCTCAAAGTGGAGCCCAAACAATCTACACTTTTCTTCAAAATATTTATATCATTTTCTATACTTGAAGATAAAGTGGAGCATGCAATAGGTGTGCTAGAAGAGGAAGCTATGCTAGCATGGCACACATGAGAATCTAAATCAAAATTTAAAGATTCATTTTTCTTTAAAAGTAAATCCAATTCTTTTGTGATGAAATCAATTTCATTTTTCAAAGAAAGGTTATCTTTTAAAACAAAATCCATTTTGAAGATAAAACCTCATTGTTTTTCACAAAATCATCACAATCATTTTTGCTTTTAAAACTTCAATCTCTTTAAGGGCAAGTTCAAGTTGAGATTTAAGTGAGTCACGTTCACAAGTAATCTCTTCTTTCTCTTGCAAAACCAATTCAAAAGTTGAGCATAAATACTTCATTTCTTCTTTTAAATCAAAGTTCTTCTTTTTAAAAGTTCATGTTTTTCCAAGAATTTTTCAAGCTTTGAGGCACGTTCAATATTTAAATTTTGAACTTCTAAACATCCATAGCAATATGAACTAGAGCGATCATCTAGTTGAGATTCCGATTGTACCTCAAGGGAGTCTTCCCTTAGACCATGAGGCAATGCTCTTCGGACATGTCTCTTTTAGATCTCTTTATCTTGTTAATGATCCTTGAAGCTCGGGAAAAGTCAAAATGCTCCAAACTGCAAAAGCCGAATCATAATGATCAAATACATGTAAAAGATCTTCATTAAGAGATGCTCTAAGTGTTCTAAGGGCTAATGCATTTGCCTTTTTATGCTTGCTACCATTTAGGAAGGATTCTATAGTGGTGGCTTGATAAACTAGATGTCCTAGTGCTTTTAAATGACTACTCATCTTGGCCTTCCAAATATCATGTCTAGAAAAGTCAAACATAGGAGGGCTATCCATGAGTGCAAACTAAATGTGTGCAAATGATAATACAAATGAAGATTAGCAAACCAAGATCTCATTCCTAGGTGGTTAAACCTAAATATCAGGAGCGTAGGCTCTGAAACCAATTGAAATCACCTAGAGGGGGGGTGAATAGGTGATAATGCTAATCTATGAACTAAATGCGGAATTTAAAAAATAATTGCAATACACACTCAAGTGCAACCAACGATTGATGCACACCCAACCAAGCCAAGCATATAAATATGAATGCACAATATGAAATGATGCAAGGCACAATAAAAAGAGAGAGAGCCAATAGATCAAGCGCAAACAACAAGATTTGTTTCGAGGTTCGAGCCCCTAGCTCTACATCCCCGCCTTCACACAGAAGGATTTCTAATCCACTAGCTTGTCCACAAAGGACTCCCACAAAGGGAACCTCCACCGAGGATTTGGGGCAATCACAATTACAAGGAGTACCCAACTCCCCTTTTTACAACCACAACCTCCTTCTTGAGGCAAAACACCAAGCCAACAACAATCACCTCACAACTTAAGGATTACCACAAAGCAATACAAGGATCACCTCACAACTTGAGGGATACAACCCAAATGCACAACCTCCTCAACACAATGAGGGAAAGGCACAAAGCCAAGCAGATGAAGGGTTTACAACTTGGTGGTCTAAACAACAACCACAAACAATTCTTTCCCACACAAGGATCCTATAGAATAAGATAGTAGATGTAGCTCAAGTGTGGAGAAAACCAAAGGAATGGAAATCAAAATACACAAAGAAAATCCTGGGAAGTTATAGAAATCAAGATGAAGAAGTTCAATCAAAAACTTTTCCCAAAACCCTTTTCTTTGATTTTCCAAACCCTAGAAAAAACACAAATAGATTGTTCAATTTAAAACCCAAAAACTTCTTTTGATTGCTGTTAAAACACTAGAGAGTTAGAAAAAATTAGCACCAAAAATCTTAGAAAAAACTGGCTACTAATGGGGTATTTATAGCCCCCAGAAAATTATAGCCGTTGGCAGCAGATACTGCCAAAAAAAGAACTACCGGTCGACCGCTCGGTCGACCGGCCAACGGTCACATTTTGACCGCTGGCAGCAACCGGTCGACCGATCGGTCGACCGTCCCAGAGCCAGAGAGCAACGGCTCTCTGGCCGGTCGACCGCTCGGTCGACCGATTCCAACCGAGAGCAACCTGCTCTCAGTCAGGTCGACCGGCTCATGGGGTAGCCAGCGTGCACGTATCCGTGCACGTCGGTCGACCTTTACGATCGACCGGCTACTTGGTACAGTCGACCGTTCGGTCGACCGACCTAGCTTGGCAGAGGCTGTTCTGGTCAGAAAAAACTAAGGTATTTATTAATCAATAAATTCTCATAAAACCTCTAAAAATACACAAAAATTGTTTTATCATTTTACATTGAAATATAAACTTGTGTTACAAACTTTAACACAAATTTCAAACATTATAAACTATTTTTGTGTTATAGAAATTTTGCCAAAAACCAAAAACTGTCTTTTCTAAAACTTTGGATTTTTGAATAGAAAATACATTTTGTCCAAAACTTATCCAAATACAAAACATGATATTTAAACACTTTGAAGCATGAGCATATGGATAGAAATCCAATATACATGAAACATATACATATCATAGTTTTTTTTACTTTAATTCCAAAAATATGTTTTGTTAGAAATACTAAACATAAAACACATGAATGGGTATATCAAACTAAGTTTGTTTAAATAGTTGAAGCATGCATGTATATAGAACAAATCTAATATACATTAAACCATGTAAACTTATTTGATATAATATCTATTCATCCAAACAAAGATCGGTTAAACTAAAAACCGAAAACCAAAACATGAAACGTGTGTGTTGTGAACTTAAGCATATCATACTATACTAAAGCATCTTATTGAACCTAATCACCTACTAATATCTTGCTAAAGATCTGAAACTTAGAATCACAAGATTATTAGTACACATAACTATATGAGTTAATTATCATCAAAACTAGAGTGGAAGGCCTTTGGGCTAACATCTTCTACTTAAAACTACTCGCTCATTCTTAATTTGATTCACATCGGTAAATCTTAAGGTAATTAATTCGAATTAGGGCACCATTAACTGATTCTCGCTCGTGAATGAATGTTCAACTTCAATCTATGAGGCTTTGACATTCTGTTGATATTATTGTAAGTAATTGGTCATCATGAAGCCTTTTGAACATTTTTTGAATTTTTATTGAAATCTAACTATGTTTATTCGATTTGGATGAACTTGTATGTCATTTTAGCTAGTAGCTGTGATGGCTGCCATCACCCTAAAGCTTGATTCTGAAGTAGGAGTGAGATAAATGACTAGGCATAGTTACAATGTTTTGATTTTTGTGTCTACTTTTTATACAGAATGAAATCGATTTTGCTGCATTATTAGCAACTTATTTCAGAACATTCTGCCATCCGTTCTTAATAAATCAGCAAATTTCTGTTATAGTCTTTTTAAATAGACTAGAAAATTTCTGAGAACCTGCTGGCTGATGTTAGAGCCACGATGAAGGGGTCAGGGGTCTGCAGCAGAAGCACAAGAGTGTGAAAAGAGGTCATTTTTCCAGCGATAAGTGAAAGAGACTTGTAACAAACACATTTGTGCGCGTCACTGCTAGGTGAAAGAGACCTGTAAGTCTCACAAGAGGGGGGATAAGTGAGAGAGACTTGTAACAAACGCATCTGTGCGCGTCACTGCAAGGTGAAAGATACCTGTTTGTGCAAGCAGAGAAAAAGGAAGAGAGAATAATGATCACTTTATTACTTAGGGCCTATTTGTTTCCTAAAAGAGAGAGGACAAGGGAAGAGTGGTTGAAGAGGGGGAAGAGGTTCTTCCCTCTTTTGTTCTTGATGTTTGACTTGGGAAGAAAGGAAGAGGGAGGGGGACCTAAAAAAAAGGGGAAAAAACCCACCGCCAGTTCTCTCTCTCCTCTCCCCTATCTCTATCTCACCTTGATCCTCGAGCTCTGCTGCTTCTTCTAGTGTTTTGAGGGGAAGGGATTCTTCCCCTTTTTCGCCAGGTCGGACGCCAGCTAGAGGAAGAGAACTCTCTTCCTCTAGCAAACAAACAGGGAAAAAAGATGAAGAACTCTCTCTTCCTTTCAAATGTTGTAAAACAAGCATGCCCTTAAGCTATCATGAGAGAGGAAGAAAGAGAGAAATAAAATATTATATATCTACCTTGATCTTTGAGTACCTATTCATCTCTCACCAGAGAGAGAGAGAGAGAGGAGAGAGAGAGAGAGAGAGAGAGAGATTTTGGAAGAGAAGTGGACACCTAAGATCCAAGTAGGATTCCTCTCTTTTCATTTACTCTTTCAAGAAATCCAAATACTTGAGCTAAGGAAGAGAGCTTTCTTTCATGTTGTCTTCCTTCTCTTCATGCCAAACAAACAGGCCCCAAGCTGATGGAGAATCAACAAAATCTAAGAGTTGAAGGTGATTAATGAATAGATATTTTAGCCCCTGGCGAGGGCCGAAAAAGGTCACAAAGATGAAATCCACATGTTGAAGTTGCTTCGTTGGGCACCATATGCATTGAAGGTGATTCATAAACTTAATTTACACGGTATGCAACATAAAAGACTCAGATGGGCAGTATAGAATTTACAGAAGAATATACTTTATATGCTTTTCAGTCTTTGACATCATGAAGAGTTTTTTTTTTTTTTTAGTTTACATGAAAGATATATATGCTTCTCAATCTTCGACATCATGAAGAGCTTTTTCCCATTTACATGAAGGGTTACTGATAATAGCTAATCTTATGAAAAGTCAAGACATTGGTCAAGTGTGGTGTAAGACATGATGCCCTTGCTCTACGTAAAATTGATACAGGGGCTGTTTGGTTGCAAGGAAGTGGGCGGAAGTAAGAAAATAGGGATGTATAATTGCTCACTTCCCTATCTATTCAAACACCGAAAAAACAAAATAAGAAAACCTCTTTTTCTTTTATCTTTTCTCTTTTACACAACCATTTCCTCACTTCCAGAGTGTTATAGTTAATTTTGTGATCCTGTAAATCTCATTTATAATAAATTGTAGCACAAAATAGTTAATTTTTGGACCATATAAATCTCACTTGCATTCTAATTACATCTATTTTTTATTTTTCTTAATTAATTTTTATTTAATATTATTTTACGGTCAATTTTGTGGTCAACTTTTCCACTTTCACTTTCACAGTACCATCCAAACACCAGAAATGACAAAATATTTTTCAAACTACACTTTCCAACAACATCCAAACACTAGAAAACTTACTAACAAATTCTCAAGTTCTAAAGGGAATTATTACTACTTTCTCAATTCCTCACTTCCTCACTTCCACCCTTAACCAAACAAGCCCACAATGAAGAGGAAATATGCCTTATGGGAAGTAAAAAGAAAGAAATAGATCATATGTGCAAGAAAAATCTTAACAATGTCTTGTTGTACAACTATGATAATGTTGGCTTGAATTACTTGTTTTCTTCACCAAAAAGAAGGGAAAAAAGGATCATATACAAGGAAAATTTTAATTCTAATTTGTTGTACAAATATGATGGTGTTGGGTTATGACGGTGCAAATCCGAGTTGGCTTAGATGGGATCCGACCCAGACCCGAGATGCCTAGCTTAGGTTGGACCCCGTTCTATCTATTAGGGTCCTTTTTAGTGGACAAAGTGAATAGAGAGTTTTTGTTGGGGGCAAGACTCTGAGGGGATCAATCCAATGAATTAGATGTACACACATTTAGGGCGTGTTTGGTAACTTGCAAAATGTTTGCAAAATGCAAAAACTTTTACAACTTTATATTTTACACTTGTTTGGTTTCGTTTGGCAAATGTAAAATGCAAAAACTTTTACAACTCTTCTTTTCCCACTTACAGTTGCTACAGTTAAATTTGTGGTCATGTAAATCTCACTTTTACACTCATATTTTCCCACTTGCAGTTTCTACAGTTAATTTTGTGGTCATGTAACTCTGACTTGTAATACACTTACAGTTCAAAACAGTTACTTGATAATCAATATATAATTAAATATTATTAAATATTTAATATTTTAATAGTGTTCAATTTCTTATTTAATTATTTAATTATTTTATATTTTTAATCTTTAACTTTTTATTGTTTTAATATTTAATACTTTACTATTTTAATTTAATATTATTATTATTATTTTATTCCTTATTTTTATTATTTTATTTAGAGTTAATATCTTATTAATATAACAGTATTATACTTTAATATAAAATTACTATATATTTAATTATTTATTTTTAATATAAAAAATCACTTTATTAATATCATAATATATTTATTATTATATTAATATTTTATTATGTTAATATTGTAATAATAATTCAGTATAATAATACTATAATGATAATTTATTATTAAATTATAATTATATTTTATTTTATTAATTTTATATTTCTATAATATAATATTATAATAAAATTTATATTATAATAACTTTCAAGTATTTTTAATATTATAATATTATAACTATATTTTATTATTGTTGTAACATTTTTTAATATTTATATTTTATTAGTATTCTTAAAATTTTATTAATGTTCTTTAGATTTTCTAAAATTTTATATTATTTATTTAGTTAATATTTTAGTAATATTTTACTATTTATACTAATATTTTATTAATATTATTGTTATAAATAAAATATTAAGATTATTAATTTTTTATCTCAAATTTATTAATACAATTTAATTTGCAATAATATATTTAATTTAATAGTATTTATAATATTTAAATCACTGCTACAGTTAGTTTTGTGGTCAACTTTTCTACTTACACTTTTACATTACCAACCAAACACCGTAAAACACAATATACTTTACCATTTACATTTTCAATTTATCAACCAAACACTGTAAAACACAATATACTTTTCCATTTACACTTCACTTTATCAGCCAAACATCGTAAAACACAATATATTTTCTCTGCTACAGTTCAGTTTTTCCATTCTCATTTTACGACTTACGACTTGCGACGTTTTGCAACGAAACAAACAGGCCCAAGCATGTCTAGCTTCCTGCGAGGAGAAAAAGATGCAATTAGAAAATAGGGATGAAAAATGTGAAAATATAAGTGAGAAATTAAAATTTGTGTAAGTAAATTTTACAAATTTTGGTTATAATGTGAACGTGTAAGTGAGAAAGTATATTGTATTTTATCGTATTTGACTAATAATGCATCAGTATAAGTGAAAAAATTGATCACAAAATTAATTGTTTAGTGATTTAATAATTCTAATATTATTATATTAAATCTGCTATAAAAAAATAAAATGTATAATTAATTTGTCAAGTAAATGTTTAATAGTAATAAAAATATTAAACTAATAATAAAAATAATATAATATTAAACTAAAAAACTATCTAAAATAATTAAATATTAAAATATCTATTAAAAATGATAATTTAAATTTATGATCATTAAAAAATATTGAAATACTAAATATTATATGCTGATGATGAAGATGCTGATATGAGAATTGCGACTCATGATCGTAGTCCTCTGTGAGGATCGACTCAGAAATAAGACATTCTGAGAGAACTGCGATCATGGTCGTATTTCTAATAAAGAAAACTAGGACCATGATCGTAGTCCTCATAAAAACTCAAAAATCGAACATTTGTTAGGACTGCGATCATGTTCGCAGTCCTCATAAATAGGGATGCGATCATTTTTGTGAGGACTGCGATCATAGTCACAGTCCTCATAAATAAAGCATTTTTGTGAGAACTGCAATCATAATCGCAGTCCTCTATATTGCGATCATAATCGTAGTCGTAAAAAATAAGGAATTTTTAAAGCGGTTTTTTTTTTTTTTTGAAGTGATTACCCAGTGGCATTTTCGTCTTTCGCCATTGGTGAGCACTTCAGCGCTTAACACGTGTGTAACACTTGCCTTAATTAAAGCATTTCTTTTCCTAATTAATCATAAGGGTAATGGGATTAGTATGCATGCATGATATCCTAGTAAGCCATGCGTATAATACGCGTATGGAGTAGACCCGTATTATACGAGTATTATACGGGTATGTATATACAAGTGTATATATGTATTTATACGTCCATGTATACAGGTATAAGAATACTGCCCCATAGTCAACATCACCACCATCACCACCATGCTGGTATCCCATGGAGAGGGGAGAGGCATGGAGTTGATTAGATTTGATGGGATGTTTAGGGGACACGTGTCAAATTATTGTGGAGGGACACGTGTCAAATTATTGTGGAGGGACACGTGTCACATTATTGTGGAGGGACACGTGTCACATTATTGTGGAGGGTTTGAAGCTATAAATAGAGGGGGATGAAGAGGATTCAATACTTTTGATCACAACTCTCTCTCTCTCTCTCTCTCTCCCCTTTCCAACAACAGCAGCAGCAAAAAGGGGGGCAGCAGCAACAACAACAAAGGTAGCAGCAACAATAGTTAGAAACAGCCAAGATCTGCCCATACAACTTCAAGGGTGAGTAGAACATGTTATCTTAACAACATGATGGGGAGAAATAAGTAGGAAATACTTGCTACTTTATACATCTTTGAGATCATGCATATTTGTGATATCAAGACATGCTAGTTAACTCATAAAGACATGTGTTTTCAATTCCGCAAATACTTGTTACTTTTGTTTACGAATTCGTGATATTTCTACATATCTTGCATATTGATATGGTATGATGATAATTGTGTTTCGGAGGAAGGGACCGGGTTGAACCGGAGGCGTAGAAGGGGAGATTATATATATTTTGTATGTTTCGGAGGAAGGGACCGGGTTGAACGGAGGCGTAGAAGGGGAGATTTTACGGAGGAAGGGACCGGGTTGAACCGGAGGAGTAGAAGGGGAGATTATGTTGTATGTATGTGTATATTGACGAGATAAAAGTCCTATGATATGATCATGCATATATCTTTAACATCAGATCTGGAATAAATTCTTAACAGGCAATTTTTATGTAAGTTAGTCGACTAAGTCCGGAATTAGTCGACTATAGGTGTGATACTTTAGGCAGATAACTGCTGATATAGCAGGATTAGTCGACTACAAACAGACTGTAGTCGACTAATCCCAGATACAGAGATAAACAGAAAATTAACAATCTGTTTTTGACAGTTTTAGTCGACTATAACCGACTTACTAGTCGACTAATATCTTGTTTAGTCGACTATAACCGACTCACCAGTCGACTAATATTTTGTATTAGTCGACTACACCAAGAGGGTAGTCGACTATAAGTGACATACAGAAAGTAACTCAACTTTTGACAGTTTTAGTCGACTATGAGAAATTTCAAGTCGACTAGTACATGAGTTAGTCGACTATACCAGGAAGGGTAGTCGACTACATGAGTTCCTGGTTGCCAGTAGAGAAGCAGGTACGTGTGAAGCAGAATTAGTCGACTATAGCTTCAGAATTAGTCGACTTACAGGTAGTATTAGTCGACTATAGAGTGGCCTAGTCGACTAGTAAAGCATTGTTATTGTGTCCTGTTTTGGCTCATGGCTAATTATAAGATCCTATAAAATAGTATATCGACACACATGTCAACCGGATAAATTGGGCCATGTATACCTACTTGCTAAGCATATTTAAATATTGTTTTACTCACTGAGCCGTCAAGCTCATTCTATTCTAACTCCAACTACAGGTTTGGACAAGGGCAAGGGACCCGCTTAAGGGCAATTATGCGGGACAAGCGCCACCAGAACCATTGTATTAGAAGTCACTTTTGTTATGTATATGATTGTGTATAACATGCGTACTTTAGACGGGTGTCACTTTTGACCTGTAATTCTTAAAGGACTTGGTGTTGGACTCTTCTTGTATGATCATATGTTTTGATATAATAAATAAAGACTGTGTTCTTATGGATTATTGAACTATAGATGTCAGTATGATAAGTCTCGAGTAGATCATATATGTTATCTGATGTTATGTTGAAGTATTTTGTGCTGATGGGTCCCACGCTTGGATTATACGAGATGATTATGATTAAATGGAAAATTTTTAACTGGGACCGTTACAGTTGGTATCAGAGCAATGGTTTAGAAGTAGAAGGGGTAAGAGGTGATGAAGTTGTTAGGTTTATACTTATAGACATATGATCATAGTTAAATAGTTGGTCTTATGTGTCAAGGAATTCATTAAATTATCTATGGAATTTGAGTTATTCTAAAGACATGAGACTTATGAGTAGACTAAGGATAAGTATAGTTATAAGTGTGTCTATTTATATTGTTTCTTGATGATAGCCATATGATTGAGACTATTTCATGGACTCGAGATTGATACGTTCGTTTTGTTTACATATAGATGGGGGACTCCGATGTATTCTGGTCAGTCTCTAGCTCCGACAGCTCGAGTAAGAGCTGGGTAGCGGACTCCATGGACTGGAGGTACGAATCGGACGAAACTGACCCAGCGGAAACAATTGTACCCCTAATCTGGGTAGATTGTGAAGAGGTCGAGTCGCAGGCATCTAACAAGCCTGAACCAACCCATGTTGACATAGATAGTTGTGTGGGAGATTCTGTTGAGATAGCAGTGACGGAGCACTCGAGCACAGTGAAGGAAGAAACCCGAAGAGGGTTTACATATGGAGGCGTCTTTTGGAACGAAACGTGGGAAAAGGATATGGATCTCTATGATGACTTAGACGACTGGTGCTGCCGGGGACGAATCACCGGAAGAAGACCCCGAGGAGGATATGGACGATAACAACAGCACTAGCGGAGATCCTAGTGGGATACCCCACCCTGTGAAGGGTGAATCTTGGGACTGACACTTTTGATGTATATATGTATATAGGCCTAATAAGCTAGGTGATGGATATCCTTAGGGTTGTTGTATATACCCTGGCATATATCTTATGAATGCGCAGGGGTTAGTCGGATATTCCAGTAGGCAGGCATGTCGGTATGACACCTTTTGTATCCATGATGGATGTAACTATACATACATATATAACAAGTTGTTTGTTTTCAAAAGTAACGTTATTAGTATGATTACATGAGAATAAAGTTTATCCCTACTCGTTCCTAATTGTGTATGTGTTGATAAGACGCCCTTATATTTATATAGGGAGAACGCATGGATTTGAATCAACCACCACCTGAGGAATCCCTGTCGCTCGATACGACACACTACAGCGAGATGGGAAGCGCGCACCCTGCGGGCAATAATGAAGACTGAAATCTGAAATTCGAATAAGAGAGAATGAGGAAACTCCGGGGGTGATGCCGGAGTGGCTCACACAATTAGTGAACATGGCAAGCAATAACAATTCCCACCGAGCACTGGAGCAGTTTCAGAAAATGAAACCGCCCGTATTCGAAGGGAAGCAGACCCTTTACAAGCCGAAGCGTGGCTTCTGCAAATAGAGAAGATTCTAGAAGTTATGAGCTGCACTGATGAACAAAAGGTGTCCTTCTCTTCTTTTATGTTCCAAAAGGAAGCGGAACATTGGTGGAGGGCAGTGAAGCAGAGTATAAAGAATGCAAGGGAACCAATCACCTGGGAATTCTTGGTGAACAAATTCACTGAGAAATACATTCCGGAGACAGCCAGAGATAAGATGGCAACAGAATTCTTGGAACTCCGCCAAGATTCTATGAATGTATCCCAGTATGATCAGAAATTCACTCAGTTATCCAGGTATGCTGATGCCTTGGTAAGGAGTAAAGCAGAAAAGACAAAGAGGTTCATAAAGGGCCTAAGATCAGATATTCGTGGCCGACTGATTCCATTACAACTGAGAAATTATCTCCAGGCAGTAGAAAGAGCTTAGGAGGTGGAAATGGACATACAGGAAGGTCAGGGAGACTGGGTGGAAGAAATTCCCAATTCTAAGCGCCCTCGTTATCAAGAACCTCCTATGAGGACGGTGTCAGGACCCGCCAGCAGCAGAGGGTCTGGGTTTAACACCTCTTTTTATAGAGGAGGAGGAGCCAGAGGTGGGAGAACGTGGCTGAGAAACAGAGACACTACCTCGAAGACACAAGCTACCTCTGCGTTCCATCCCAGAGTCTCGGAAGCTCCCTGGTGTCAGAAATGTAGAATAAATCATTTTGGAAACTGTCTCCTAGACAGGTCTTGTTTTAATTGTGGAGGAGTGGGACATCTAAGGAGAAATTGTCCGACAATGCGTGGAAGCCAAGGACCGAGTAGAGGAAGTGGAAGGCCGATCGTGAGGACGAATCCTTCCAGGGGACAAGCCAGTAACTCCATGCCACCCAGTAATGCCCCACGTTCTGCTGCAACCCAGTCATCGGTTCAGCAACCTCGGGTGCAAGGTAGAACCTTCGCATTAACCCACCGAGAAGCAATGGCCTCGAATGCGGTGGTGGAAGGTATGATCTCCGTATCAGGACATATTGCTCATACATTATTTGATCCTGGAGCTACTCATTCATTCATATCTAGTGTTTGCTTATAAACTAAATCAAGAATCAAAACCCCTAGGATTTCAGTTGGTTGTGTCCACACCTATAGGGGAGAATTTGATAGCTAGCTCTAGATATACGAATTGTGAAGTGATAATGGGAGAAATGAAAACATTTATTGATCTGATTAAGCTAGGCGAAATGGAGTTCGATGCCATACTAGGAATGGACTGGTTGTCTGCCTGTGGTGCTCAGGTGGATTGTAATAAAAAGAGGATTATCTTTAAAATGGAAGGGATTCCGGAGTTTATTTTTGAAGGAGAGAAAGTAAATTATGATATACCTTACATATCAGCCATCAAAGCCACCAAGTTATTGAAGCAAGGGTGCCAAGGATTTCTGGCTTCGGTGTTGGATACCACCAGGACTGATGTAAATATTAAGACTATTCCAATTGTGAATGAGTTCCCT
Organism: Agave tequilana; assembly: GCA_038442645.1. Lineage (NCBI taxonomy): Eukaryota > Viridiplantae > Streptophyta > Magnoliopsida > Asparagales > Asparagaceae > Agave > Agave tequilana. The sequence goes on from JAVJIF010010071.1 coordinate 185,516, forward strand.
GATGTGTTCCCGGAAGACTTACCAGGCCTGCCCCCAGATCGGGAAGTAGAATTTACAATAGATGTAATACCCGGTACTGCCCCAATTTCTAAGGCACCGTACCGTATGGCCCCTGCAGAAATGAAAGAACTTAAAACTCAATTGCAGGATTTATTAGACAAGGGTTTCATTCGGCCAAGTATATCTCCCTGGGGAGCACCTGTCCTATTTGTAAAGAAGAAGGATGGGAGTATGAGATTATGTGTTGACTATCGGGAATTGAATAAGGCAACTATCAAGAATAAGTACCCTCTTCCTCGAATTGATGACTTATTTGATCAATTACAAGGGTCTTGTGTATTTTCTAAGATAGACCTTAGATCGGGGTATCATCAGTTGAAGGTCAAACCTGAAGATGTGCCCAAATCAGCCTTCCGGACAAGATATGGACACTTTGAATTTCTGGTCATGCCTTTTGGACTCACAAATGCCCCGGCAGCATTTATGGACTTAATAATCGGATATTTCAACCATATCTAGACCAGTTTGTAGTAGTATTCATTGATGATATCCTGGTCTACTCAAAGAATATAGAGGATCACGAGAAACATCTAAAAATTGTTCTTCAAATCTTGAGAGAGAAGGAACTCTATGCAAAATTGAAGAAATGTGAATTTTGGTTAGAGCAGGTAGGGTTTCTTGGCCATATTATATCTAAAGAAGGGATATCAGTAGATCGGTAAAGATCGAAGCAATCCGAGACTGGCCTAGACCCACTAATGTTACTGAAGTTCGAAGTTTCTTGGGATTAGCGGGGTGCTACAGAAGATTTGTAGAAGGATTTTCTTTGATTGTGGCACCAATGACCCAATTAACTAGAAAGAATAAGAAGTTTACTTGGAGAGAAGATCAAGATAGGAGTTTTCTGGAGGTTAAAGCTAGGCTGACATCTGCCCCTGTCTTAATTGTACCTTCGGGGACTGAAGGATTTATCATTTTTAGTGATGCATCAAAGCTGGGATTGGGATGTGTGTTAATGCAAAATGGAAAAGTTATTGCCTATGCATCCCGACAATTGAAGACCCATGAAAGAAATTACCCCACTCATGACTTGGAATTAGCCGCTGTGATCTTTGCTTTAAAGATCTGGCGACATTACTTGTATGGAGTGTCTTGTGAAGTTTTTACTGATCATAAGAGCTTGAAATACATCTTCACACAAAAGGAACTGAATATGAGGCAGAGGAGGTGGTTAGAACTAATAAAGGATTATGATATTACTATTCAATACCACCCTGGGAAGGCCAATGTGGTGGCTGATGCTTTGAGCCGAAAATCAGAAGGGACCCTGGCCACCCTGATGACTCGACAAGCAAGAATATTAAGAGATCTAGAAGAAATGCAAATAGAAGTACGAGTCATTGATTCTTCAAATTCCGAGTATCAACTGAATCAAGTGAGTATCCAAATTAATCTATACGACAAGATCAAAGAGGCACAACAAGAAGATACTCAAATAAAGAAAATTATGAAGAAAGTGCAAGAAGGAGAACTCAAGGAGTTTCAAATAGAAGGTGATGTACTAAGGCTTGGACGCAGATTATGTGTGCCAGATGTAGCAGAAATCAAAGAAGAAATAATGAAGGAGGCTCATAGTACACCTTATACAGCTCATCCCGGAAGCACAAAGATGTATCAAGATCTGCGTCATAACTTCTGGTGGGATGGATGGAATGGTGGACATTTCTAATTTTGTCCACAAATGTTTAGTCTGTCAACAAGTAAAGGCTGAACATAAGAAGCCCCCAGGTTTGTTAGTACCTTTATCTATTCCTGAATGGAAGTGGAGTCAAATTGCTATGGATTTCGTCACTGGACTTCCTCGGACGTTGTGATTGGTAGTCAAAAGTGCATTTTATCATCATATTTATCATCACATTTTCATATTTATTCATTTAATTCTGCACATTTATTAATAATTTGTAATTTATTGTGTGCAGGCCTCGAATTATTAATTTAACAATAAATAAAGCCTAATGAAGCCCAAACGCCCATATTTGAAGCCCAAGAGTCAAAGTGCAAATATCAATTGTCAAAGTGCAATTATGCAAGGGCTAAAGTTGCAATTATTAAAGATGAGGAAAGGATAGAATTCTACCCAACCCTAAACTCTTGCAGGATGAGCATAAAAGCCAAAGATGAGAAGGAAATTCGTTTTAAAAGAGATTGGGAGAATACAAAGTCTAGGTAACTTGATTACCAAGTTATATCCATATCCCAAGATGGAGAGCCAGGATCACACTTCCAGAAGCAAACGCCCACATGGACGGACCAGAAGAGGCCACGCGCCAAAGCGCGTGGAAATCTGCCACAGAAATGCCGCAAATCCGCGGCAAAATTCAGGATTCCGCGGCAAAGTGGATGAGTTAGAATCCCAGATTTCGTGGGCAAGTTCATCCAGGACTCCTCGGCCTTCTGCACCTATAAATATCTCCTGCAGTGCAACGTACAGAGTCGTCCAACGAAGAGCCAAGGGCCAAAATTAGGGTTTCTTCTAGGTTTTCTTATTTTGTAAATAGATTTTCTTTTCTTTTTATTTTAAAGAGAGAGAGAGAGAGGATTATATTGAGCGTGACACCGATGTACCTCCTTCTTCTCTGCCATTGCGCTGATCAATAAAGGTATTATGTTATTTTGTTTCTTTATTCTTATGAGTTACTTTTATTTTGTTTTTCTTTTCTTTTTCTCTGTGATCTTGTGGTTGTTACTGAGCATGCAAGCGATTACCGAACCATAAGTATACCGAAGATTGGTGGTGCCAACGATATTCCATGGAGATGTTCTCCTCCTCGAGGCGTATCAATTCATACTTGCCCAAGGCTTGATGATCTAATGCGACAGCGGACTGAGATCGATCCCAAGGTTTATGTGTTCAACGCCTCCGAAATAAGGTAGAAAGTATTAGGTTTTCACATACTTTCTCCAACCAAGGTTAGTTCTTTTTTTTCTTTTACTTTATTTTTGTAGATTAAATCACTATCCTCCACAATTCTTTTCTTCCATCCATTGTAAATACCACCATTTAACTAATAAAAATAAAAGCTTTAGAGTATAACTTGCTTAACGCTTCCATCGCAGTCCCTCCTTGAGGATCGCGACCCGCATAGCCCTGCTACCGCGGATTAGAACTGAGACTTGCACATCTATTCTTAAACTAACATATTATATTTGTGTGCAGGAAAAGTCAGTCAAACAAAATTGGCGCCGTTGCCGGGGAGGGACGGTAAGTTTATCTCTAAAACAAAAAATTAATTTTTAACTAATTCTTTATTCTTTTCGGTTTGCAGGTTTGGAGAACAGGAAACAGAAACAGAGCAGCAGCAAGGACATACAGCAACCCAGTGCCTCTGCCCTCGAAGGCAGAGCACGAGGGCCTGCAACTTTGCCGCGGAAACGCGGCCAGAGCCGCGGATCCGCGGCAAATGCAGTGAACTACTGATTCAGTTTTTTGCAGATTGCTGAAATTTGAGATTACTGCTTACTGCTCTATTCTGTTTTGTTCTGTGATATACCTGTAAATTGCTAATAATTCAACAGTAAATTATTTGTTGATAAAAATAAAAATTGATTAGACGTTTGCATATTAGGCACGTGTCTTTTCAATTATTTTTATTTACTGTTGAAGAGTGCTGGAGACGCAAGGTACGTACGCATTGCATATAGAATAGGATTCATCTCTTGGTTGATTTTCTGCTTTGAGTGATTCTTATCTATTTATCTTGTACACTTGCACTAATTCATCTTAAGGGCATAACCTATAAATAAGATAAGGTGGGGATTTCATCAACCTTCCTTAGCCCAAAAATCATATCCCGAGCACTCACTAACCCAAGCCTAACTAAAAAATTAGTAGACGTTGGCCCTAGGGACATCTCGGACAAATAGGAGATTATCCTAAGGAGGAAAAGTGCTGGAAGTTGACTCTTGCTAAATCAGTGTCTAGAAAAGGGATTGAGGGCCGAAAGCTCGAAGATTGGTGGTTATTTAATTAAGGAACGTCTTTGACGGAAACCTCCCACCATTCTTGCCCTGACCTGGCTGATTAACTTGTGGTCAAAGTCTGCACCCGACCTCCCGTGGAAACTCTAACCAGTTAGGAGTCGTCTAGGTCATAGGTCTACCCTAACTTAGATTAGGAATTTTTTCTTTTTGTTTGTTATTTGTTTGTTTTGTTTGTGTGGTGTGATATGGCATATAATAATAATTCCAATTTTAATCCATATTACACCCCTAACTATTATTCGGATATTACCAACCCGGCATACCCTAACTTTGACCAATCTAGTGTGCCGGAATGGTCTTATCCGAATGAATATAACCCACACCCTCCATCTTATGACTATAATTTTCATAATAATTTCAACTCTTCACAGAGTTCATGGGGTTTCGAGTCCCCCGAGTCTAATTCTCAACCAAATTGTCCTTCATATCCATCTAGTCCACATTCCTTCAATGATTCATACTCTGATCCTCCCATTCAGAATAGATCACTATCCATAAGGGAAATGATAAGTATGCATAAGTCCAAGCAACAATCACCATCAATCTTAGATAGGATGATGCGTGAGTCCACCGACTCACAACTTCATCACGATGACACTTCATCTTTTCAAGTCCAATCACAGCAAGATGCACCTATCGACTATGAAGGGATGCTAGCTGCCATGACTGAGGCTAGATTAGCCCGTGATCGTGACATAGATTTGATGGTTGAATCTTTACGTTCTCACCGTTCGGCCATTTCTGCTTTCATTGACCACTCGATTAGAGCCGACGAACCAAGTTGCTTTGGACAACAAGATTCTAATTCAGTACCATCTTGTGAACTTGCCGAAACTTCAAATTCTGATAATTTGGCAAGTTTTTCCTTTCCTGAATTAGAACTTGAACATGACCTAGATTCTCACAATCTCTTTACTTCTGAAACTGATTGTACAATTCTGACGGAAGATGTTGACCTTAGTTTTGAAGAATTGTATGGCGATGAGCTAGAATTCCTTAATATTGGAAGTAAAGAGATATCATCCATATTAGGTCACATTCCATTGTGGAAAGAAGATTGTGGACTTGAGTTTCAATTTCTTGACTTGGACCCAATTCTTGAACCTAGCCCGACTCCTGAGCCCTTACTTGATTTGAGCTTCTTCCCTGAGTCGGTATTCGTTCCCGCACCTATATTGTCCAAGTCAATAATTCCATCTTTTCATACTCCATTTTGGGACAAGGAGGTTGAGACAATTAACTCTGAAATTTATTATGAAATTGGAAATTCGATGGGGTGGAAATTTTTAAAAATAATATACATATATTTTCGTGGGTTATGTAAGGAAAATTTCTGGTGGGTTCCACCAAATTATCTGTTATCTTGATTGGGCCGCATTTCGTGGACCAATTAGACCACCTCCGGAACCACCACCCTAAGGTAATTTCCGCCTTCCCTTGTTCTGTTTCAGCATATATGCATACATTCATACATTGAGGACAATGCATGAGATAAGTGTTGGGGTGGGTTTACTAACATACTAACATAGGTAGAAACTAACACCATTGCTAATAAAAAAAAAATAATGTTATAAAAAGGAAATATTTTGACTTATTTTTTGAAAGAAATCTAAGTTAGTTTTAAGGATTAGGAAAATCATGATTAGGATTTCTAAAAACTTGGTCAAAATAAATAAATTGTGTAAATTTTAGGTATAGGAGAGAAGTTGAATAATTAATTAGTCTTAATTTTTACTTAAGGAAATGTGCATACCTAATGCATATCTAGGATTCTAAGACAAAGACCCTTGTGCCTCATATATAAAAATAATAATAATAATAATAATAATAAAAATTATCACTAATTAAGCTGGATACATGTGCCTCAAGAAGCATAAGTATTCACGCCTAAAGGTGAGTGTAAAAAAAAATAATAAACCTTAGTTTCGTGGCCTAGTTCACTCGAATTGAGTCCGCGGGGTGTTTTCTCACCTGGTGCCCTAAGACCGACCGGTTTGGGAGTCATCGACTTTAAGTTCGCTACATGGGTGGATTAGAAAGTCCGAGGGAACTAAGAAAAAATTACTTATATGTACTAACAAATCTAATAATCAATTAGTTAGGTATTAGAGCCTCAAGAAGCCTGATACTTACACGAAAGAAAATTAGATGAGTTATACATATCAAAAAAAAAATTATATATATATATATATTAATAATAAAGAGGCATGAGAGTCCAAGTTAAGAATTCCTAGTATAAATAAGGATGCATATTACTTTTGGTAACGAAAAAGACTATATTAGAAATTCAATTTTAATCCTTACCTAAAATGAATAACAATTGACGTTATTAAGACTAAGTCCAAAAGAATGAATAAAAATGATAATCCTAAAACTTATAGACTACTTAGTCTCTTCAAACATAATTCAAATATTTTCCTTTTTATGGATTTTGTGGTGCAATCCGCTGAAAACCCTCACGAGACAACACTCGTCCTCTAGGGTAACCTAGAGGTTTAACGCTTGTTGCACGTGCTAAGTGCAATCGTGATTCCTACGAAAGTGAGTTAGGTTAGATTAACTTTTCTTTTCTTTTTCTTTTTCTTTGTTTTTACTCGAGGACGAGCAAAAAGATAAGTGTGGGGGTGTGATTGGTAGTCAAAAGTGCATTTTATCATCATATTTACCATCACATTTTCATATTTATTCATTTAATTCTGCACATTTATTATAATTTTAATTATTGTGTGCAGGCCTCGAATTATTAATTTAACAATAAAAAAGCCTAATGAAGCCCAAACGCCCATATTTGAAGCCCAAGAGTCAAAGTGCAAATATCAATTGTCAAAGTGCAATTATGCAAGGGCTAAAGTTGCAATTATTAAAGATGAGGGAAGGATAGAATTCTACCCAACCCTAAACTCTTGCAGGATGAGCATAAAAGCCAAAGATGAGAAGGAAATTCGTTTAAAAGAGATTGGGAGAATACAAAGTCTAGGTAACTTGATTACCAAGTTATATCCATATCCCAAGATGGAGAGCCAGGATCACACTTCCAGAAGCAAACGCCCACATGGACGGACCAGAAGAGGCCACGCGCCAAAGCGCGTGGAAATCTGCCACAGAAATGCCGCAAATCCGCGGCAAAATTCAGGATTCCGCGGCAAAGTGGATGATTTAGAATCCCAGATTTCGTGGGCAAGTTCATCCAGGACTCCTCGGCCTTCTGCACCTATAAATATCCCTGCAGTGCAACGTACAGAGTCGTCCAGCGAAGAGCCAAGGGCCAAAATTAGGGTTTCTTCTAGGTTTTCTTATTTTGTAAATAGATTTTCTTTTCTTTTTATTTAAAGAGAGAGAGAGAGGATTATATTGAGCGTGTGACACCGATGTACCTCCTTCTTCTCTGCCATTGCGCTGATCAATAAAGGTATTATGTTATTTTGTTTCTTTATTCTTATGAGTTACTTTATTTTGTTTTTCTTTCTTTTCTCTGTGATCTTGTGGTTGTTACTGAGCATGCAAGCGATTACCGAACCATAAGTATACCGAAGATTGGT